>OX419605.1:1310290-1534771 GCA_948473455.1 Teleiodes luculella
CTGTAACTACAGTAAACTACACAATACTTGCACGCCATAACACAAAAGGACGCAAGTTGACGCAACTTAATTTTCAAAATTTTAGTAATTGCACCATTTTACTCAGAATCATTTCTCATATTAACGGTGTTTTCAGCCAATTTTGAAAAAAAAAATCCAATACTGGCTGATGCGCCCTTTTTTCTTATGACGGAAGAATATAAAATCAAAGAATCCTTTATATCCTACAGACCCTATCTTAATTGCAGAAAAAATATTGATTCCGCGTATTAATATATGGCGGCGCCACTTAGCTTCAGGTCAAAAAATGTTACAAAAGTTTGTAATAAAAATTGCAAAAGATTATAAAATGCTAATAAATATTTTTTTTTATCGTAAAATATTGTATATGTTAAGTAAAAAAGAAGAAGATATAGTAAAAAATAATAATAAAAAAAGAAAAAATATAAGACGCGATCCAGAGGATTTTTGTCGGCAGGTGTTTCTTCACAATCGCGCAAAACATTGCGCCAACCTGCCAGTTCTAAACATTGCTACAACTTATCAGCTCTGTACAAACTTAAATCGTATCGAAATTAAGTATTTAAACTTGTGTATTAATAAGATACGAGTACACATTAAGTGACTCTCCCCAGCCTTAGTTTGAACAAAGCTTTTTAACATCTGACGTCATTAAGTTTTTAACCTATGGTAAACAAGTTTGAGCTTGACTTTAATCATCTTTTTTCACTACGAGTTTGTATATTAGTAGGGAGGCGGAGTTACAAAAAGTCGTCAAATAACGATTTTCGTTGGACTGAGCAGTATTATACCAACAAGTGGTATCGTTGGATTCAGTGATGTTTCTTTAGTAGGAAAAGTGACGTTGTCGCTTTCTAAAGTGGTGGAGTGACGTATTATGACGTCACAAAGATGGCGACTCCTAGTCTCAAATTCGGTCGATTTACTCAGTAACTACTTAACCTATCACGACGTGAGAGGTGTCATATGAAAGGTATTTTAATACTTAACAAAAGATGTCTAACAATGTTCAGTGTAATTTGTATAATTTGAAAGATAATATTAAATATATGAAAAAAAAATAGTGTTTTCTTTTTTATAAACAAAAAAACGCAATTTTATTGATTGAAAGTATTAAAACTTAATTAGAAAGTTATCTTGCTACGTCTTTCATCTATAACATGAACTTTGAATTTTTGAAATTGGTTGATAAATGACTACGCTACAACCATTTTACTACAGGCCCAACAAGCGTGCGAGAGATGACTCACACCTTATTAATAGGAAATTTCGTGCAAATATTTGTATAGGAACCACTTTAAATTGGACAAGTCAATGAAACTTTGTACAATAGGTGGTCTTGAGTAGAAATCCACCGTGAACCATCACTCTCCCCCCTCTCAAGCCGGGGGGAGAGGGGTAAAGTCGAGTTTCACCACCCTTCTTGTTGACGCTTATATTTCTAAAACCGTATGTGCTAGGACAAGTTTGGTATCATTTTCGGATAACTCGTTAACGCAGAATTCATTTTTGATATTATAAAATAGGGTTGCCATAAAAAAAACTAAATTATATGATAAAATTCGCAAAACACGACTGAAGTTTTTCTACATAAATGTCATTTGCTTTCCCATGGGATGGTATGATGTCGATGCACAGAAAATATGGTCAGGTAGCAGCATTCACAGGTATTACAAATATATAACTTATTCGCAAATTCCTATATAAAAAATGGTTTAATAAAAATTGTATGCGCGGCAGACGAGTGTATAGACATGGAACTAGCTCCGAGACCAAATTAGTCCCAAAAACAGCGGTGGTAAGGGATGCGGTGTTATGGCAGAAATGTTGTGAGTGCACAACCTTCGAAACAAATAAAAGATGTAGAAGATCAGGTCGGAATGAAAAGTTAGACCGGCCCTGGCAAACGGTAATAGATAGAGAGGTTGCGCCGTAGTAAAACTTGTTGGGAACCTTGGTCAAACTTCGAAAGGTGAAAAAAAAACCAAGACGGCTGATTTCAAGACACTGGCAACCGCTGGCAGGCAACCCAACAAATTGTACCAATAGCAAAGTGGGTGCAGACAATATTTCTGTCGACCAGTAATAGGTTTAAGAATTAATTTTATTTTCCTTGCTACGATTTTTTAACCACTGTTTAATTTCTGCTTGGATTCCATCCACGTCTTTGGAGCGAAAGCTAAGACTGTTGCACTACTGAAACTCAGACAAGCATTTGAGGACCCCAAAAGCTATTGTCTGTACTGTGTCATTAAGGCCTAAAAATTACTAGAAATAATGCTACACTACAGCTTGGTCAGAATTATCGCAGTCCAAAAGTCATCTCTGAACAAGCTGCATTCCGATTCTGAACAGAAAAACCCTGTTGTACCCAGATCTTGAACATCACACAACGTATACTTCCGAATGAAAGGGGTTGGCACCGAGTATCTGGTATTAAGTTACAAAGCACAGTCTATTTAGCTGTGTAGGTACTAATCGATCTGCACAGCAGTCTTTAAACATTTACTAGCCAGCCGAGCTCATTCCTGTACTCCATAGTACCTTACCTAGGCGTTGCATTGGCTTGATTAAATCGTTCTTTTATAGGCAATGCTGCTTAAACACGCAAGAAGAAAGTGGGTACACGCAATAACCTGCGCCAGCCAACATCAATTTTCCACAAGTTTTTCAATTGTTCGAACTGAATCTCTTTTTTCGGCAGACGATTATACTAGCATCGGTTTACTTTCGGTGAGCACACGAAATAAAACACTCAGGCTGGTATTGCTCTGCTGAAGGTTCGTAGAGACGTGTCCAGCTCTTTGAACATGGCTAAATAAGAAACCGACATCAAACGTCCCTTACACCACCACGTGCTGGTTCCTCAATAGGCTTAATATCTATGAAGTGAGATACCCCCAGCTCCAGCATCACACATTACGTGGTCTAAGTACGCCTGGCATGATTTGCCTTGGTCAAATGGACTGCTTCGAAAATACTCCGGACCCAAATCATCCAAAACAAGGAGAACCTTTCCGGTGAAGCTACAACTCGGACACAGTGTGATGTGTTTACTTCAACGAGGACGCTCCTATCACTTGTTCAGCTTATTTCCTGCATGCTACCACCTGCATGAATGAGGATCTATAAGAGGCCACGAATAGCGCTTCATTTTTGGTAAAATACTGGTCTTCGCAAATGTTAACCTCACTGTGTTAATTCGATTACAATGAAAAATGCACATGAAACAATTTATTGTAAATGATCCTACTTGCCTACTGTTCATATACTTTCCCAACTTCTAACCCTTAGTATAGTCTTCTCTAGCTGATCCGTCAACCTGACGGTGCTGACGAGGCAGCTAAGTATCATTACTTCGAGCAATTAATTATAGTATGTTACACACAGTAAAGATATCGGCGGAGGGATATGGGATCATCACAAGGATTTCTGAGTTTCAGCAATGTAACAGCTTTAGCTTTTACCCTAAAGACGTGGAACCCGAGCAGAAATTAAACAGGGATATAAAAAATACAGTAGCCAAGAAAAGAAAATTAGATCTTGGTTCTATTACTGATCTTCAGAAATATTATCTGCCCCGCTTTCCTTTATTTGCTGGGTTGCCAGCGGTTGCCAGTACCTTGAAGTCAGTCATCTTGGTCTGTTTTTGTCACCTTTCAAAGTCTCACCAAGGTTTCCTACAAGTTTCACTACGGCGCCATTTCTCTATCTCCTACCGTTTGCCCGGGCCGGTCTATCTTCTACAACTTTTATTTGTTTGGAAGGTTGTGCAACACCTACACACAACATTTCTGCCATAACACCGCATCCCTTACCACCGCTGTTTCTGGGACTAATTTGGTCTCGGAGCTAGTTTCATGTCTATACACTCGTCTGTCGCGCATACAATTAACTTTTTAAATCCACTTTTTTAAAGGAATTTGCAACATAAGTTATATATTTGTAAAGCCTGTGAATGCTGCTACCTGACCATGTTTTCTGTGCATCGACATCATACCATCCCATGGGAAAGCAAATGACATTTATGTAGAAAAACTTCAGTCGTGTTTTGCGAATTTTATCATATAATTTAGTTTTTTTGTATGGCAACCCTATTTTATAATATCAAAAATGAATTCTACGTTAACGAGTTATCCGAAAATGATACCAAACTTGTCCTAGCACATACGGTTTTAGAAATATAAGCGTCAACAAGAAGGGTGGTGAAACTCGACTTTACCCCTCTCCCCCCGGCTTGAGAGGGGGGAGAGTGATGGTTCACGGTGGATTTCTACTCAAGACCACCTATTGTACAAAGTTTCATTGACTTGTCCAATTTAAAATGGTTTCTATACAAATATTTGCACGAAATTCCCTATTAATAAGGTGTGAGTCATCTCTCGCACGCTTGTTGGGCCTGTAGTAAAATGATTGTAGCGTAGTCATTTATCAACCAATTTCAAAAATTCGAAGTTCATGTTATAGATGATAGACGTAGCAAGATAACTTTCTAATAAAGTTTTAATATTTTTAACCAATAAAATTGCATTTTTTGGTTTATAAAAAAGAAAACACTAATTTTTTTTCATATATTTAATATTATCTTTCAAATTATACAAATTACACTGAACATTGTTAGACATCTTTTGTTAAGTATTAAAATACCTTTCATATGACACCTCTCACGTCGTGATAGGTTAAGTAGTTACTGAGTAAATCGACCGAATTTGAGACTAGGAGTCGCCATCTTTGTGACGTCATAATACGTCACTCCACCACTTTAGAAAGCGACAACGTCACTTTTCCTACTAAATAAACATCACTGAATCCAACGATACCACTTGTTGGTATAATACTGCTCAGTCCAACGAAAATCGATTTTTAAATACTTAGCCTCCCTACTATATTGACACTTGGAATGAATTGCAAATAATGTTATCTGTAAAGAGGCATGTTATTGTGGTTATTTCTTTATCAGTCACAATCAACCTCTAATAATCTTACTACAGACCACACTATGTACTGCAAAATGATAAAATATTTTTAGTTAACTGACAACTGAAGTTATTGCCTAATTTATGAATCACAATTTTAATAATTTGGTAGATTGTATGAAGTTACTTGTAGATTAATGGCAACCCAGTGTAAATGAGAAGATAATGCAAAAATATAAAAAAATGGGGTATTTTTATGTAAGATTTAATAAAGACAAAGATAGTTCTATTTTTTCAAACTTTTTTGGCAATTTTACTACTCTAGTCTTCTGTGGAGAAGACGAAACAAACATTTTAATTGAATATATATTTTTTTATCCACAGACATAAAAGTAAACGCAGTCCACCCTGGCTGGGTAGATACAGACATGTCTTCACACAAAGGTCCATTATCCATCGATGAAGGTGCGGTGGCTCCGCTGTGGCTAGCTCTAGATGCTGAAGATTCCGTGAAGGGGCAGTACGTTTGGGAGAACAAGAAGATTGTTAACTGGGAGGAGAGGGCGGAAGCTAAAATGTAAACAAACTATGTCACAAAAAAATTACTTCTAGAAATTAATTTATGACCTCTGAATACTATTTTACTTTCACTGTGAATGTGGTTCTTGTTGCTACAAGTTTGTTAAAGATGTTTTACCGTAATTGTTGTCACAAATTTATTGTTGTCACAATTCAATTCAATATTTATAATTGTGGCTATTGTTGTCACAAATTATGTCATAAGTTTTGTTCATATAGAAAATAATATTTTTTACACAATATTTTTATTAATTTTTACACTTACTGGTTTGCTTGAATAGCTGTGTCTACTTAACCATGGCATGGGACCATCATGCTTTATTAGACTTGCAAGTCTGTGATTTATTAATAAACTAGCTGTTCACCCCGCGGCTCCGACCGCTCTCAAGGGTATGAAAAATAGATAGTAGCCGATTCTCAGACCTACTCAATACGCTCACAAAATTTCATGAGAATCGGTCTAGCCGTTTCGGAGGAGTATGGGAACGAAAACTGTGACACGAAAATTTTATATAAAATAGCTGTTCGCCCCGCGGCTCCGCCCGCTCTCAAGGGTATGAAAAATAGATGTTGGCCGATTCTCAGACCTACCTACTCAATACGCTCACAAAATTTCATGAGAATCGGTCTAGCCGTTTCGGAGGAGTATGGGAACGAAAACTGGGACACGAAAATTTTATATATAAGATAAAGTTTGATGTATTTTTACGTACAGTTGTTATTATTTAAAGATGTAAAAAGGTTATTAAAATAAAACATATTTTTACACAATTAGCTGCATTTATTACCAATCATAAATTTTCGATCACATTTTAGTAGGCCTCATTCCAATAAACATTTAGTACAATACAATAAGTATTGATTTCTAAGTATATATTTTATTTAAATATAAGGCACTTAAAAATAAACCTACTTCTATTTATCTTACCTTACAAGTGCAACATTTAGATTTCACAAATATATTTTATATAATAAATCTACTTATCATATTTTTGTTCTTAAAAGGCTGTATACAAATTTTGTTTAGCACACTCCATGTGAAGTCATTAAAATACTTCAAAAAATTAAGGTTCTCATTTGATATGAGCTGAAGAATATTATACAATTCAACATTCAATACAATGTATTATGTTATTTTAAAAATTATATAAAAAAATCTAAAGTAAGAAAAAATAAGTTTGATTTTATATATAAAAACTGACGACATTTTAAGTTTTAATTTGTCGAGTACTTTACTATACTATTTCTTTTAATCTTCCAACATGAGCATTTTAACGAAAATAAATGGACGGATGAAGAATGTCTAGGAAAAAATGTGGAATAATCTAAGATCAGATTTTTCATTATACTACCTTTCCGCCGCAGCTCCGCCCGCGTTAACAGTTTTTCCCGTGGGAATGAGGCATTTTCCCGCGGTAAAAGGTAGCCTATGTTACTCAGGGTGAAATAATTTTAGATTAAAATCGGTTTAGTATTTTTTGAGTTTATTCATCACAGACATACACACACACACCACACAAAACTGGAAAATGCCTCCTTCCTTCCCACGGGAAAAAACGCGGGCGGAGCAGCGGCGGAAAGCTAGTAAACTAATAGATAAATCATCTACAGTGGCAAAAAAGTGGTGAAATTAATAGGGGCGCCACTTCCTTTACGGTGTTGCCATTTTATATCATGCTGTCACGCTCTATCTTATGGATATTTCTGAGAAGTAAGATTAGTTCCGTTTCACGACTTTTTTGCCAGACTTACTAAATATTTTATATTTTCGATAAAATTTTGAATAATTTCACTGGAAGTCCTATGTGCAGGTATTAATATACCAATAATAATATGTTTCCCTTACAAAATTAATAAGTCGATTTCACTATATTAAACAGTATAAAACTACGAAAAATTATAATACTACTGGAGCATTTCGACCTGGGAACGGAGAAAATCATAATTAATTTCGTAGTGGAGATACAGTAGAATATTTTTTAGTTTACATGTTATTGTGTTCAAGATAAATTACTTCCTTTTCTTTTTTTTGGTATAGTATAGTTACTAATATTTAGTTGCATTGGTTTTTCATAGAAAACAGAATTTTATTTGGGAAGACGAAATGATTAATCATTTTATATTTCGAATTATCAAGTTTACAATTTTTTTAAACTACCATTTTGACAGATAGTAAAAAAAGGCTGATTTAATATAAAATGTATCCCCTAACATATTAAAATATCTCCCCTCTTAAAAAAACATTTAAAGCCCGACCAGAGAAATAAAAAACCTCGCCATATTGCGGAATTTTAATGGAACAAATTTTATAAGAGAAATTGTTGCCATAGTCGTAAAAATATACACGTGGCGCCCCAGATCAGCTTTTTTATTTCTTTGGTTAGGCTCATACGTTTCCAACTTTGAAAATTATGCAAATCACACATTTCGCATCCAAGAAAGAAAAAACCGACTCACCTAACGTTGGGAGTGCAATAGATGCGGGATGACGTCATCGATGCACACGTCGCCCACGAAGCCCACGAAAAAGACATCTTCCAGGAATGGTCCGGTGAAGGATCTTAGTGTAGGCAGTAGTAATAGCAGCGTCGCGAGGCGAGTGTCGTCGCTTGCGCAGAGCGACTTGAGCGAGCGCAGCACGCGCGATTGGTAGTCCTGCAGCTTTGAGCTTAGGAAGTCTGGGACGCCATCTGTTGAGGAAAATATCATCATCATCATTATTTCAGCCAGTAGACGTCCACTGCTGGACTGCTGCCTCCCCCTGTGATCTCCACAACGATCGGTCCCGCGCTGCCTGCATCCAGCGGCAAACAAGACCTGAACCAGATCGTCGGAAAATATAAATCAAAATATTTTCATTTTTATTAAAGGGGCCTACAGGTGCTAAGTGGCGCCCCCACCCTTTAATAAATAATAACTCGAAAAATAATCAATTTAACAAAAATCTAAAATTCCTGATCAGAAAAAAACCGGACGTGTGCACCAAGGACACACAACAACTCGCCTCGACGTCGAAGTAATTTGTAAAATCTTACTTAGAATAAAAACTTTTTGACTTTGACTTTGCTAACAACAAATGAGTGAGTCGTGTACAGACCCGGCGAGAAGAGGCAGAGCGCTCGTAGATGAGCGTGCTCGCGTTCGCCGAGCCGCAGCTGGTCTGTGTGCGCCAGGAACTGCTGCAGGCGCGACAGCATGCCGCTTATCTCGGATATGCGCTCGTCAGAATAGTCCGCTGTTGTTATCTGAAACACATACAAACAGCTTCATTTTAAAACTTAAAAAAGTTATTTTTATTTAATACCAGCTTTTCCGGCTCCGCCCGCGTTAACAGTTTTTCCCGTGAGAATGAGGCATTTTCCCGTGGTAGCCTATGTTACTCAGGGTAAATGTAGCTTTTTAATGGTGAAAGAATTTTTGAAATCGGTTCAGTAGTGTTTGAGTTTATTCATTACAAACATACACACCAACACAAAAATACAAATCTTTCCTCTTTATAATATTAGTATGATGACAAAATCCCTACTAATATTATAAATGCGAAAGTGTGTTTGTTGGTCCTTCCTTCACGCCCTAACTAAGCAACCAATCTACTTGATCGGCATAGAGTTAGTTGAAAAGATGGAGAGTGACAGGCTACTTTTTACCGCGGGAAAATACCTTATTCCCACGGGAAAAACTGTTAACGCGGGCGAAGACTAGCTTTTATACTTTTAAAAGCTTTTACAGTTCTTTTCATAAATATGATATCAGGCACTCTTTTAGATAAATACCACGGTAAGTATCTCATTTTCTCTTGTCTTACCGGTGCGTGATTGAATCTATATAGTTAACTCGCTGTGTTCGCTATGTAAAGCCTGATTAAAGAAATAAAAAATCTCGCCATATTGCGGAATTTCAAAGAAACTAATTTTATAATGGAAAAAATATACACGTGGCGCTCCCAGAGCAGGTTCTTTATTTCTTTGGTCAGGCTTTATATAGCAACAATTCCCATAATAAAATTAGTTCCATCGAAATTCCGCAAGATGGCGAGGTTTTTTATTTCTCTGGTAGGGCTTTAGTCAGGCCTCCGTCACTCTATGTACTTGCGCGCTATAACTACCTACCGCCCGGCCGAGCGGTCTCGGGCCGACCCAGGACCAATTCCCCATTGTCTAAACGTGTGACGTACAGTGGCGCAATACAAGAGAGAGAGAGATGCAGCAACTACTTCTGCACGCCTAGCGCCGTGCGATCTGAATTGCACTTTATTATAACGGAGCTAGGGTTGCAATTTATATGAATTATGTCGCCTAGTGCAGCTTCTGTAGGGACTACTATTTGGTATTCTGTGCTTTAGTGTTTGTTAGTTAGTTACCTGTGTGTGGTTATCAGTGATAGTGGCGTCCCCGCTAGCCCTGTCCCGCAGCACGGCCTGCAGATGGCTCACCATGGTGGGCAGCAGGGCTGTGAGCGACAGGGCCGCGCTGTACATCGACAACCCTAGCACGAACAGCTCCGGCCAGCATTTCTTTAGCAACATCACTTGGATTTCGAACCTGCAAATAAATCAATCAAATCAATATATACTTTATTGCACAGAACAAAAACGAATACAGTAACAATACTCAAAGAGGAGAAGGGAAGTGGCGGCCTTATCGCTCTAAGTGATTTCTTTCAGGCAACCATTATAAGCATGTTGGTTTAAAAGTTTCTTCTTTGGGTTCTTCTCCACAGCAGCGCACACATTGCGCGAACCTGCCAGTTCTGTGAACAACTAATGTCGCATCGCCTCTTTACATTTTTAAGAGTTCATTCTTCATTAAATTCATAAATAATTAAATTAGTGCGAGACGAGAGCCAGTCTTGGTTTGAGCAAAGCTTATTATAATAGCTTCATTAGAATTTGACGTCGAAAAGTGATTCGAATAAAAACCTTTTGACTTTTGAAAAATACAGCTGTTTACGGAAAAAATTGAGATAATCCTCGCAACCACTGATTTTATTGGACTACATCGCTCGTTAGGTCACTTAACAAGTCTTGGCTTTCTTTTCTCCCTTATTCTAGCACAAAGAAATAAATAATAGCGTCGTGACTCGCGCGCGTGTTTCCTTCTAACTGGCTTCATATATGAGGCCGCCCGGCGTAGGAAAAACCTGACCAAAGAAATAAGAAACCTGTTCTGGGGGCAACAATTTCCCTCATAAAATTAGTTCCATTGAAATTCCGCAATATGGCGACATTTCTTATTTCCCTGGTCGGGCTTTATATTCTGGAGCTCTGGCGCGGAGGTCTGCCAGTACATTATAACTAGTTTTCAAATAGAGAACAACAGACTCACGGCGTGTGTTGTACGTGCGGCACGGCCATCATCCAGTTGGCTGTATCGTGCAGGATGCGCGCGCCCCCCTCGCACACCGCGTGCAGCCGCAGGTGCAGGGGCGGGGCGGGGGGGAGCTGAACAGACAGCTGGAGAGACCCAGGCGTGCTGGGTCGTTCGGCAACCCGTCCCAAAACAAACTCGTCCCATTCGTAGTTCCAGTCCAGAAAGTTCGTTTTCCCAATGGGACGAGTTTGTTTTGGGATGAGTTGCCGATCTGCTCCTCTACTAACACAACATTAAACTCACGGCGTGTGCTGTATGTGTGGCACGGCTAGCATCCAGTTGGCTGTGGCGTGTAGGATGCGCGCGCCCCCCTCGCACACCGCGTGAAGTCGCAGGTGCGGGGGCGGGGCGGGGGGAAGCTGCACCGACAGCTGGAGGGAGCCGGGGGTGCTCAGGATCTGCTCCTCTAAACACACAATGTCTAACGTAAACCCTTAGAGAATAAATATACCTACATAGAGCACGCGCACCGCTCCGCTGCCTTTATGTCAAGCGTAAGCAAATTTTGGCAGATTTTGTATGGGCGGTGAAATCAATAATATTTTTCTTTTTTGATTTGTTCCTCGAGTCATGTTTGCAACTTATCACTGCACATTTCAAAATGTTCTCCTATTAAATTTCTCATTTTCACCGGGAAAAATAATCAACTCCGATAACCATTTGATACTAAACGAACGCGCTGAAGATATTCGGACTGTTCATATCCGTGCTTACGGTTCATACTCGATTAGGCGTACTCTATCCCTCCCAGAAAATTTTATATTTATACTCTAAGGGTGTTTACCCTTTACGGTCTGGCAAAAAAGTCGTGAAACGGAACTAATCAAGTAAGGTTCTGAGAATAAGAAGAAGAGAAGAAGGAGGAAAATATCCATAAGTTAGAGCGTGACAGCATTATATAAAATGGCAACATAATAAATAAAGGCTTACCTTCAGCCGGTTGGTTGTCCTGTCCGCTGCCGGCATGCAAGTTGGTTATGGGCACCTCTGCGCTCGCGCCGTAAGCTGATTGCAGATACTCGTTGATAGCACCTACATACATAAATACTAGATTAACATTTCTTATGCGATTATTTACTACTAGCTTCGCGCCGCGGCTGCGCCCGCGTTTATAGTTTTTTCCCGTGGGAATGAGAAATTTTCCTAAATATACCTCTGCAAGACACGCCGACTCGACCTATATCGGGTATAGATAGTAGCACTATTTAAAAATAAATCGTTACTAGACATACCCTGCTTAGATTACAAGAGTCTGCTTGGCTTTGATCGGGTATAGTTAGGACTGCACTTTTTTTATTGGTAGCTACTATCTATACCCGAACATAATTCGTAGCCTTCGTTACTCTAATCGTCTCTGTCGCGCACCGGCTTCGCGTGCTATTTTTTTCTTCTTTATTTGCTTGATTCCTTTGAATAATAAAATAATAATAAATATGTGGGAACATCTCACACACGGCCAACTGACCCCAAACTAGGCTACACTACAACTACATGTACTATGGGTGTCGTCACACAGCTGATATACATACACATATAAATATACAACATCCAGACACAAGGCAAACACAAGTGCTCATCACACGAATGTTTGCCCTGGGCGGGATTCGAACCCGCGACCTTGTGCTTCGTAGGCAGACGTACTACCAACTAGGCTACGAGGCCGTCAAAATACTAACCGAACTGTCCCATTTTGAAGAGGTTCTTAGCGAGTTGTGTCTGCAGCATGATCTGCTGCCGGCGCGCGCCCTCCATGTCGGCCGGAGCGCCGGGGGCCAGGTATGGGGACACTGCGGACCAATACCACAATCAATTCTTACACGGTTTAATATTACATAGTATAGAGGAAACACCGGGTTTGGTACTAGGTTTAAACAATAAACGTTATTAAGACAAAGTTTAAACCTCGTCTACTGTAAACTCTAAAGCCTCGGTCACATTTAGCGAATAGTCGCTGCGAATAAAAAATTTTAACAAGCTTTCACTCAAAAAATACTAAATGCGCACCAAAATTACTGGTTTGCACACTAAATTGGTTAGGTTAGGTTTAGTGTGCAAACCAGTTATTTTCGCGTGTATTTGATTTTTTATTTCGATTTAAATACATGCTTATTTTTATTATAGTTCAGTTTTAAAACACATATGGGTAATTGGGTTGGGTACACTACACATACTGCAAACAAAATTATTCAATTCCATTTACCTGGGCTGCCCTTGTTGAAAGCCACGGCCGCGGCGAGCGCGAAGTTAAGCGCGGGCGCTGCGGGAGACACTGAGCTAAACGCTTCCGAAGGCTCTTCTTTCGGGTTTATCTGGACATAATAAACAACCAACATTTTTGTATGAAGCCAAACATACTTAAGTTGCCAATCGTATTTTGTGGTGTACAGATATGAAACCTATGCCAATATATAGAATATATTATTTCAAACGACAAATACTCTTTGATAAGATATCGTAAATGACATAGTTTCTGATTGAATGAAAGATGAATTTACAACTTCAATCGAACTGAAAAATTTCAGAAAGTTATAATTACGAAATTTTGTTAAAGAGTAATTGTTGTTCTAAATAATATTTTCTATAGATTGGCATAGATTTTATGACTGTACACAAAAAAAAAAGTGATTTCACTATTCATAACATTAAATTAAAAAATTAAAAGACCCCCGCCAGAAAACCGTTACTTGATCCTTTCAACAACTAGAAATGAGCTGATAATCTTCAAATAGCTAAGATATTTTCTTGGTTCATACTTGTAGCTAAGAACACTCTTGATTGTGAAACCTTGCAAACAAAAAAAAAACTAGATCAAAATCGGAGCATCCGTTTAGGAGCTACGATACCACAGACAGACAGACACACACGTCAAACTTATAACACACCTCTTTTTCGTCGGGGGCATGGTCTAAGAAAACAAGGTCTAACCGTTAGACCACGTGACTGACACAAGCCTACGTCATTTTGCTCCGTTCATCCTTGACTATTACACGCATTCGACAAGGATGAATAGGCAAAATGACGTAGAAATGACGTAGACACGTGTCAGTCACGTGGTCTAATGGTTAGACCTTGTTCTTTTGGACCATGGTCGGGGGTTAAAAATAAATTATAATGTGATTACAATACGGTCAGTTAAATATGATTTTTTTTTACCTGCCCCTGGCCAGTCAGTCCGAGGAGTTTGGAGTACGCAGCCTGTCGGTCGTGGCCCTCTCGCTCGCCTTTATTCTTGTCCACAATCGGCTTCCTCTCATGCTGGACCGCTGGCCAAACAGTGCAAGAATTACTGCTCATAATGCGTCGCGAATATTTAACGAACAAATAGGGATCGTGACTTTCATTTCTGCCGGAAAACGACTGGTAGATAAAGTGCGTCCGCTGCGTCGGGCTGGATAGCAGTATTTGAGTCAAAAAGTTGTACAATAGGCGAAAGTAACAAAATTTTGATTTCCCTTACTCAGTTAAAGCCTGACTAAAGAAATAAGAAACCTGCTTTGGGGGCGCCACGTGTATATTTTTACGACTATGGCAACAATTTCCCTTATAAAATTAGTTCCATTGAAATTCCGCAATATGGCGAGGTTTCTTATTTCTTTGGTCCGGCTTTAATAAAAATTATTGACTGATTGTATAGGTATTCGAATAATACTTATGTTTTGATAAAAAGTGTTGAGAGTTTTTATCTATCGCTTGTCATTTGAGTGCACAGATTGCTTAATTAAATATACATGCCGTAACGGCATACGAGCGATTTAAAATGTTATGATTTAATTTATTTTTTATGAGTTTAAAGTGATTTTATAGTTATAGATCCCAGAAAAATGTCTCACCGGGTATACAATATATAACACTTTAAAACAATATTAATCTACATTAGTTGCGAGACGTCCAAATTATCGTAGTAGAAAACACAATATAGCTGTGCATTAGAATAAATTATAAGTATCAAAAAAAATTAAAAGTCCTTTGTTTTAAACATACAATAGACATTATTAATTTAACAAAAGCACAATACAAACAATGGCGCAGGCTTGTAATCTACTAACTAAACTGTTTCTGAGTAAAAAGGTCGAACATAAAATCTTAGGCATTAACATTAATTTGCCCCGTTGCTTTACTATTATAAATAACTAAAACCCAACCAGAGAAAATTTTTGAAATTAGATGCATAGTAGATTTGTCATTATGTCACGCTTCTAGCAATGCAACATAGTGAACCTAATCAAAGCTTTAAACAGTAAAAATAAAATAAAAATACGCTCTTCTAAACAAGGTCCAATCAAATCACAGTATTGTAGACAAAATAAAAAGAAGGTTTGAAACTTTTCATTATAGAGCAAACAGTTTCTCCTCTTGTACGAAAAGATACATTTTCCAAGGCTACCCAAGGCTAAGTGGCGCTGCCATCTGTTACAAAATAATTATTCGCGAAGTTAAGTATACATTTTTTATAAAATCCGGTAGGTAGGTAGTATCTTCTATCTATCTATCAAATCACCGAGCAATTTAATTAATAATGCAATAGCTAATAGTGATCATGTGTCAGCATTTAACTAAGTGTTGTTATGTCAGAGTTGGGGTCCGGGAGGCCCATAGCACAGATTTTTCCTAGTTTGGGACTCCCGTCTCTCCACTAGTACTTCTATCTTAACTTAATGTTAAAGTCTAGTCGTAATGTACTTTCACATCTTAGCAATCTCGATGTATCATCAACTGGTGGTGAGATAATTAAATATATATTTTTTTTTTTAACGGCGCGGCGCCACTATCAGTCAGGGAGCCCCTTAAACGTATCTATAAAAGACACTCACAGTCACTTCGCATGCCGCAAGCGAGGCACTTCTGCAGCCGACAGTACTGGCACCGGTTGCGGTGATGCTTTGTGACCTCACAGTTCATGCTGCCCCGGCATTGGTAGCCCAGTTTCTTGCGGATAGACCGCTTGAAGAACCCTTTGCAACCTGCAATAAGGAAGCTAATATTATTTTCTCATCATTTAATCACTAGCTGCTAGATATGAGCGCCGCGCCGGCGCGCCGCCGCCGCCGACCGAAAGCTCGCGCCGCCGCCGCCGCGAAAAAACGATATCCAAATTTTGTCACAATTATCATTATAAATATTTGATTTATTGCATTTTTAAAATTATTTTATAATAAAACTATCAGTTGATTTGTCTACTGTTGCTACAAACTAAAATTTCCTTCACTTATTTTGCTTTCAAAGCAGCCAACATCTACTTGTAGTAGTGTCCCGCGGCTACAATGCGAAAATTCTCAAAATATTTTATTGTTATTGTTGATAAAAAAGAACAGAATTGCCATTTTTGTTCCTTTTTTTATAAAATTTACTTTGGTCAAGAAAGAATAAGGTCACGCCGCCGACGCCGACCCTAAAAACTCGGCGCTCCGCCGCCGACCAAAAGCCTATCGGCGCTCATAAATCTACTAGCTGCCCACCGGCATTATTTTTTTACTTTTCCGTGCAATTTCCCGTAGGATTGAGATATTATCTTGGCGGACCGATGATCTGGTGAGGGTCGCGGGAAGCCGCTGGGTGCGGGCAGCGCAGGACCATAAAGATAAAAATAGGAAAATAATAATTTACCTTCACAACTGATAGCTCCATAGTGTCTCCCCGAAGCTCGATCGCCACAGACTATGCACAGCTCAAGCCCCCCCACTTCACCCCCACCCCCAAACTTCAGTTCCATGTCTTGACTGTCCATTACTAAATACCTGTAAAGAGATTTTAATATGTGAACTTGACTGACAGCCAGGGGACGGAAAGCTAGTAATAATAATTAATATTCACATTCATTCATTCAGGTTCTTCTTTTAGGGTCATCAAAACCTCTGTCTGGCTGAGAATCGTTGTACCTTTTTTCTTATCCTTAATAGAATGTACTTTAGTTATTGACTTTGATAATATTTATGTAGTTTAAATTATGAAAATGATTACATTTATCATTGCAACTCCTTCATCCAAAGGGTTGCCTGGTAGATATTGCTACCTTAGCAATAAGGCTGCCTTTTAGTATTCTTTAGTTCTAGTTATTGTAATTATTATACTGGCTTCCTTAGAACACTTAATGACGTCATTTCTGTAGATAATAAGCTTTGCTAAAACAAAGACGGGTTCACTAAAGTATATTCTATTCTTTTTTAAAAACCATTTTTAACTAAAGGCAGATAAGGTAACGGGCACTGCTCGCTATAAGAGACAGTATTCATAAGTCTTTGGTGTTAGCTCATTTAAATCTTAGCTGGTTGATATTTTATCAGTGGTATAGCTTCAAACACAGGCCATTTAAGGTTACTTGAAGGCTTGAATCTTAATAGATTTAAGTATAAAATTGATGAATGAACAACATTTATTTTTTATTTTGTAGCTTTAGGTTCTTTAGGTTTTGCTAGAGTTATATTTGCATATTTTGAAGGACAGATTATCCATGTCACTTGAACCGATTGATGAGTTCGGTTTAAAGATATTTATTCTCAAAGACAAGGATGTAGAACAGGACAATGTAGTTTGCACAGATTCTAATGCATATAGAATGCTAAGCATACTAAATGCTTAGCGAATTAGTTTAACATAATGTTAAGAGGAAGACTTATATAACCATGCATACCTTACTGTTTTTAAAATAGTAACAATTTTCAAATAGATGATTAGGTACTATTAAAAACAAAATCTTAAAAAATACCAAACCAAAAAGACAGTGAATTGGGTCAGAGTCAAGTTCGTGTCTTAGAAGTTAAAAAATTATGATCAAAGTGCCTCAATAAAATATTATCAAAGATGCACAGCACTTTTCGCTGACGTCACGCAACCACACAGTAGCACTCAAGAAAAAACAAACAAAACCATCATCCTCAGCCTTTCACTTTAGAGGGCATGGCATTTTCAATCGACAGTATTGTTAAAGTTAAAATGCCATGTGGGCAGTCAACTCGGCGTTGTTCTACAAGGTTACTACCGCGTACCTAAGCGTCCTCGGTCACTGAAGTGAGAAATAAATGCATGAAAGCAGTTCGTCACGAATTACAGTTATAGTGCATGCACTTACCTGTGGCTTGCACAGTTTATGAGTACGATTTCACGTTACACTCCTAAGTACTAACTTTGATTGAGATCAAGGCATTTGTGGTTGAACACTAGACATTACCTATAATAAATAAAAACTAGCAATAATTTCCAAAAAATAATCAAAAAGCACCAGCCTCACCTCACATTAGCAAACAAACCAAAAAGAATTTAATTTTTTTTTTAAGTTTTGTTGTTTATGAGAACGATTAAAGATTTAAGCCGTGCAGCCGACGGTCATTCTCATTCATAGAAATCGTCTTATCTCCATCCCATCTCCGTTCGTCGTCGAATTTTACGCAGGAATCGAAAAGAAATTCAAATTCAAATTCAAATGGCGAGTTCATTGTGCGAGTTCGTTCTTTTTAAAATTAGTTTTTCATGCTAATTGTTGTGTTAATTTAATATGATGGAATAATGTGCCTTTATGCCTTTATCGAAGAACTATTCAATGAAAGAGAGAAATAATGGGTGGTTGTGTTGTGTGAACTTGTGTGTGTGTGTGTGGTGTGGTTGGATGGCTGAAAATTAGTAACCATAGACAACAGGTAATACCCGCCGTATACCCAGCCGCCCAGCCCACTGAGCAAGTAATCACGCCCAGCCCAGCCAGACTCCAAATCTGTCAAATAAAAAAAAAAACAAACGTCAATCTTCACCCGCATGTGTTTGTTGTTGATTTCGTGGAATTTTGGGTTATTTTTGTGAAAAAACTATATTTCAAGTGGCAAAAACTTACTCATAGTAAAGTAACATTATGCCTTCTAGCGTAGTGGAACGTGCTATTGAAAAATTCGATGCTTTAACTCGAAAACCAATAAAATTCCTGTCTGTCCAAGAGGACGTGAAAGATGACATCAAAAACTTGGTAAAATCTCTTTACGACTATACGAAAACTGAAGAAAATGATGAGAAGAAAGAGAAGAAGATTGCTTTGCCGGAACTCATCATCCAGGATTTCGATGAAGAGCAGATTTGGCAAGAAATCGAGTTGCAAAACTCTGAGTGCTGGGACCATCTCGTATGGGAAGTAGCTAATTGTATATCAGCCAAAGATGCATTAATATTTCCTGTTGAAACCTCTCAGATTGAAGAGAAAAACGTCGAAGACGAAGGAAGTGATCCAGATGATAATAATGATGATAATGCTGATATGTCTTCAGAAGAAAATATGCAAACTGTTGAAACTTCTAAACAAAAGAGAGACAAAAAGCAGAAGTTTAAGTCTACTGTAGTAGATGATAAGTTTTTCAAATTAAAACAAATGGAGCAGTTCTTGCTTAAGGAAGAGAAGAATGAAGGAAAATCAGAGAAGCAAGCAGGTAGCGATGATGAGTCCATTGACATGTTTGAAGATATGGACAGTGAGGGTGATGAAGAAGAGGGTGGCAAAGAAATGATGTACAATGATTTCTTTGATGAACAAGATGAGAATAACGATCAAGTAGAACTGCAAGGGTTTGATGATGAGGAATATAATGAAAGCCAAGATGAAGATCAAGAAGTGCTTAAAGAAAAGCCTTCCATAAAGAAAGATAAGAAGAAAGTCAAATTTGCAGGAGTTTCATCTGATGATGCTTCTGATTCTGATGACAGTAAAGAAGCTGCTGAAAAGAGTAAACAACCTGTCACAAATGAAAAGAAATCCGACTTCGAATGGCGTCAGGAACGCTTGCAGCAAACAATATCCAGACTAGAGCAGAAGACATTATCTGAAGCTCCGTGGCAGTTAAAAGGAGAAATTGATGCAACTAAACGTCCACAAAATTCGCTGCTACAAGAAGTGGTTGACTTTGACCTTACAACAAGACCTGCTCCAATTATTACTGAAGAAACTACCTTAACCTTGGAAGATATCATTAAACAGAGAATTAAAGACAAAGCTTGGGATGATGTTGTTAAAAAAGTAAAACCTGTGGATGATCAGCTGAGCTTCCGCAAACAAGAGGTGTTGGACCATTCTAAAAGTAAAATGAGTCTGGCTCAGGTTTACGAAGCTGAATATCTTAAACAGAAAAAAGCTATGTCCGGTGAAATCGAAGAAGAAAAGGAACCGGAGGAACATACTAAAATCCGTGAAGCCATGTCTAAATTAT
Source organism: Teleiodes luculella (assembly GCA_948473455.1). Taxonomy (NCBI): domain Eukaryota; kingdom Metazoa; phylum Arthropoda; class Insecta; order Lepidoptera; family Gelechiidae; genus Teleiodes; species Teleiodes luculella. The sequence continues at coordinate 1,330,355 of OX419605.1, forward strand.
TTACTAAACTTGATGCTCTAAGCCACTATCATTATACACCAAAACCGCCGCAAGCTGAAGTCAAAATTGTCAGCAATACTCCTGCTATTTCTATGGAAGAAGTCGCTCCTATTGCTACGAGTGATGCTGCATTATTAGCTCCAGAGGAGATCAAGAGGAAGCGTAAAGGAGAATTGATAAGTAAAGATGAAAGGACACAAACGGATAAAAATAGAGAACGAAGGAAAAAGAAGAAGTTGCAGCGTAAGAAAGGAATGGTACAGAAGGTGACAGAACATAAAAACACTACAAAAGCTGTGGAATCTAGCGATAAGTCATTAAAAACATCTAAAGCGTTCTTCCAGCAACTGAATGATGATTCAACTAGTTTAATTAAGAAAAAGAAAAATATTAAAAATAAGGGACAGTAATGTAATAAATAAATTAGTACTTGATGATACTTTTCTTTCATTTTCTCCTATTGAATATACAGAGACATGCAGAGCACATGAAGAGGATGGGCTTATCAGAAAACCCTTACTGTAGATTCTGTGCGGACGAAGAGGAAACCCCATTTCACATTCTCTGTGAATGCGATGCTCTCGTCAATAGGAGTCGGGTGCTGGGAGCGCACAAGCTTGCCCCCCAAAAAGCCCGAAGCCTAAATCCCACCAAAACCGTCAGCTTCTTCAAAGCGGTCGGTTTGGAAGAGGCTATGTAGCCTATGAGGGCCGACTACAATAGATCCACTATGGGTCGCAGTGGTCTTGGGTACTGAAAGTGCTCGCCGCGTCGCTGCTTTTCCGGCTAAAAAGGTGCTAACTAATTAAAGGTAGGTACTTAATTTCTAGGTAAAGCCCGACCAAAGAAATAAGAAACCTCACCATATTGCGGAATTTCAATTGATCTAATTGTGCTGCCATTTTCGTAAAAATATACAAGGGGCGCGGCGCCCCCGGAGCAGGTTTCTGAATTCTTTGGTTAGGCTTTAATTAAAAGTATTTTTTTACTTTTTCAACAGATGTCGTCTGTTAGCAATTATTAGCGTAGCCAAGAATATGCGGGTAGTCCTTGCCCAAGCTCAACGATTTTCAATTTTCGCTATCGATCTATAGATAGTAGGTACCTAACCAAGGTAAGGTCCGCAGATAGGTATAAGATCCACGGAGGTTTACTAATGGTAAAAGGACTCACGGGATAATGAGAAACACTAACCAAAGCATTTCACGGTTCTTTACTCTAACGCCACAATGCAGTAGGTACAGCAGGATGAAACCCCACAAACTGCGGCGAGCTGTGTCGTAATGGCGCTCTCGAGTAATTAACGCGGGAAAAACCCTGGATATGGCGCGAGACGAGTCTAGCCGCGTGGTTGTAGGAAACTGTGGAGGCGGTATGTATTTAAAGCTCGACTAGAAAAAAAATAATACATGGCAATAGCCCGAACACTTTACAACATAGGGATTGGGATGGGAAGAGAGGTTAAGACGCGGTAAGATCGTTGCCAGATTAGTTTCGTAGTTCCATGTCGCTATTTTGCCGTTATAACAAAACAGGGCGCATCCGATAGATTTTCTCAGAACTTGGTAAAAGCACCGTGTTTTAAGTAGATATACCTACTAAAAAAAACGAATCTGAGTAAAACCGTGTGGGTATTTAATTAATCGTAAAAAAAATTCAGATGCGCCATTTCGTAGTTCTGTGTGCACTATTGCAGTTACCCCCCTCGTCCCAGCTCAAACTTATAATGTGGGCCGTTACATTTCAGTTTTATCTTACGCTTCCTTTCTATCCTGCCCTTCGCTTGGTATTAAATAAAGGGTGTAAGTGACTTAGAAAATACTGCAGAATATGCTCAGTCAACGGATTTGAGCAACTTTCCGGAAGAAACTTTTCTCGGAAACGACAAACATTTTATAAGTAATTCTCATTCTCCATACAAACTATCAGATTAAAATATGTATGTACATGGAGTGTTGAAACTTCTTTTTCGTTTCCGCGCCCCGGCTTCGCACTGAAAAATGGGAATTGTGGGTTATCATTATGCATGTATATTTATATAAGCCTATAAACCTTCCTCTTAAATATTAGGTATATCTACAAAAAAAAACCGCATCAAATCCGTAGCGTGCCGTTGCGTAGTTTCAAAGATCTAAGCATACCTACATACAGACAGACAGACGGGAAGCGACTATGTTTTATACTATGTAGTGATGCTGTAAACAATTTGACATGCATAATTTTTTAGTACTAACAAAGCCCGTACTTACACTCTATATTATTATTTATTTCTATCCATTTATTTTTAGTAATTACTAATTAATCAATAAGGGAAATACTAAGGCGAATGCTCCACGATCAGTTAAGGAAAAGAGGCTATGTTGTTCAAAATTATAAGTACAAGTACAGTACAGTAAGTACAGAGAATCTCGATATGGTGAGGGTTGCAGGAAGACGTTGGATGCGGGCAGCGCAGGGCTGCTCATTGTGGAGAACTTCGGGAGAGGCCTTTGTCCAGCAGTGGACGGACGTCTTTCGGCTGAGATGAAGAATGAGAATTTCAGATACAAAGTTTCTACCTATATCTCAAAGCAATCACCGTATTATAAAGGCGAAAGTTTGTGACTGTGTATTTTTGTTACTTTTTCACGTCTAAACTGCTGGAGCGATTTTAATAAAATTTGGTATGGAGTTAGCTGACACCCTGGATTAAAACATAGGTCAGTTTTTACGGCGGGAAAATACCTCATTCCCTCGGGAAAAACTGCTAATGCGGGTGGAGCGGCGGTGAATAGCTAGTAAATTTTAATTGTTAACTCCAATGTTAACAAACAGTACCAAAAGAGGCACAGTGCAGCCACAATGGCGCAGCAATGCAGTTACTGTTGCACCGACGTGGCAGAGGCGCATTTGCCGCGATTTAATCCCACACAAGCAGTCGGTCACAAATTTATAATTTGTACAATTACGGCCCGGAGACATTGCTGGGGGGACAGAGCTAGGAATTGCTAGAGAGAGCGCGATTTTCATCTATAATTTAGAAAAAAAGTGGGAACATCTCACACACTGCCGAGCCTGTACTATAGATGTCAGACGGCTGATATATTTACTCGTACATAGGTATATAAATATGTGACAACCAGACAGATAAACACAAGTAGTACAAGTGCTAAGTGCTCATCACGCATGTTTGCCCTGGGCGGGATTCAAACCCGCGACCCTGTGCTCCAAAGGCAGACGGACTACCAACCAACTGGGCTAAAGAATTGTATGATAGTTGTTGTAACGTCGTCGATGATTTGTAAACACTATATTCAAGCAAATAAATTAAATAAAAGCGTTATTTACTTATTTGATTGCCATATACCTACATACTATACATTATCATATTTGGTGTAGGTATGTGTTTATTACTTGTAAATAAAATATAAATTGTATTATTTATTAGACAAAGAAACCCAGTAACTTTCCTCAGAATAGCGCGCAGATTTTCCTCGCTTGTAAATTTCCCATTTTTTACCCCCGACAAAAAAGAGGGGTGTATAAGTTTGTCGTGTGTGTCTGTCTGTCTGTCTGCGTGTGGCATCGTAGCTTCTAAAAAAACGGATGCGTTGATTTTGATCTAGTTTTATTTTGTTTGCAAGGTGTCATAATCGAGAGTGTTCTTAGCTATGATTCAAGAAAAAATCTTCAGCAATTTGAAGATTATCAGCTCTTTTCTAGTTGTTGAAAGGAATTAAGTAACAGTTTTGTGCCGGGGTATTTAAAATTGTAATAGAATAGAATAGAATAATAATATACCTACTTTATTGCACACAAGAGAATACAACAAAAATAATTAAAGCAACACAGGTGTACAAAAGACCTTATTGCTAAGGTAGCAATTTCTACCAGGAAACCCTTTAATTTATTATACTAATTTGTCGCCTCTACAACATTGCTAGGCCAATTACCAAGCCAGCATACAGGGTAGGAGCTAGCAGACAAATAAATTCCCCACGCGATAAGCGGCGGCGTATAAATCAGAGGCTCACGATGCACCGCGCTGAAAAAAACAAGTGCCTTCGAGAATAGGAACTTCACTTCAGATGTTAACTGCTGTGGCTTATGGGCGCCTGGTACTTTTAAAAGGGTTGTTTTGGTGTTGTTTTGGCTTTTGTTGCGGGGGTTTTGGCTTCGATTTTATATTTGCTTTCCGTATCTAATGTAGGTATGTTTTTAATCTAACTCTTGTTTTGTATTTTTTGTTGTCTAACAAATAAATAATGTAATGAGACTGATGAGAAGTAAATAAATACCTTACAACATAGAGGGTATAAGTAACAGCTTTGCAAATACTGAAAATATCTCAGACAACGATTCTTAGCAACATTCCCATGAAAAATTTAGAAAAAATAACTTTTGATCATTGGCTTTGACGTCGAAAAATTATTTGTCAAATCATACTTCGAAAACAACCTTTTGATTTTAAATATCTCTCGAAGGAAATAATTTTAAAATGGAAAATGTTGCCATAACATAAACGTCTTGATGCGGTGTCCCCAAGAGCATGTTTTTCATTTTTCTGGCTTAATTGTTAGGCCTTACATAAAATCATCCTTTCAGTTATTTCAGCTTCTTTCAGGTATATTCTCCTTTCACTTCGGTTTATGGTAAACCGTCATTTACCTACACCTATGTATAAAATGTCCCCAACAATTTCATACTACAGCCGTTTATGCAGCAGTCTGGCAATTTTTATCAAACTTAAACTCCTCTAGACCTTTAACTTAAGGCGATGACACGGCGCAAGGAGATTGCAATTTGCTCTCGCGACATTAAAATGCGGTTCAGAATTTGTGGTTATTGGGTAGGAATTTATATTACGTGTGACCTCGCGGCTCGCTCGGCGTAGAGCTAGGATTGGCGTAGAATAGGCTAGCTAGAATAACCTATGGTAGGTATTGTAGTATCGGTTATGCCGTCTCTTTTGCTTGTGAAACTGGCCGCATGTTCGTTCGAAATTTAAATCTTTTTCGAATGAATTGATTTTGTAGTTTAAGTCAGTTATACCGTGTTGCTTTCCTGGAGTAGGTAGACCTAATCTCTCCAGGATTGTCCCGTTCGGGAATTAATCGATTGTATTTTGGAATTTTCATGATGTGCTAATGTGTTAAAGATAAATAAATAGGTTTAAAGAGTTTCACTGTTTGATTTGAGCTAGGATAGTGCGACCCCCTCTATAGTATATTCGTTTAAAGGAATCCCTAAAACAATACAATACAATGTTCTTTATCGACACCAAGAAATACAAAAAACATCAACAAATAAAATAAGTTTCGTAGGCAGCCTAAGAGTGTCGGTGGCCAAGTGGCTAGGGCCGTTGACTTCCATTCGGAAGTTCGCGGGTTCAAGCCGCGGCACGTACCAATGTATTTTCCATTTTCGAATTCATATGTATGTTTATTTGACGCTCTTGCGGTGAAGGAAAACATCGTGAGGAAAGCTGCGCAGTGCACACACCTACGAAGTAATTCAATGGTTGTGTGTGAAGTTGATCAACCCGTACTGGGCCAGGTCGACTAAGGATTATTCACCCTGATTTCAGGGTAAACTCGAGCCCCTTGGTGTGGATTTTCGGGCCGTTAATGTAACTTGTCAGTCAGCCTTCCAGTAGTAATATAAAAATTCCCTGTCAATCTACTATAACTTATAAAAGTCCACTGCTGGACTTAGGCATCTTCCCTGAAAGGAGGGATGTTGCCTTAATCCCCACAGTGCGGTAGTCACACGAGTTAGGGATCGCAGTTTTACTTGCTTATACAGGTGAACGCGTATTAATTTATTCGTGACTAGTCAAAGATTTACCGTCAGTTTCAGAAAGATCCATTAAAATTAAAGCTTCTTTAAATCTATTGCTGACCCTTTTTATCTTGTTGACAAAGAAAGACTCAGCAATAGATTTAAAGAAGCTTTAACTTTAATGAACTTTTCTGCAACTGACTAAGTCAAACAGTTTTCACTATTCACTCACAACAATACTCTTAATAAATATTTTTTACTAATAAAGTAGGTAAGTAATAAAATCTAAACCAAATCTAGCCAAGATTTTTTACCAACTCTATAGTTGACAAGATTATCTTTTGATGTAAGCATGCAGCCAACTTAGCACTTTATAGGAGAGGGTCGCAACTGCACACGTGCTTATGCGCTTAGCAATAGCGACTATATCTGCTTGACAAGGCTTCATTTTATTAGCCCTGAAAGCAAGTGAGACTTAGCAAGGAAACTAAGAATTCTGGGTGTCGTAGGAAGGTGCTAAGATATATTCCAAGGGTTAAACAGTATAGTTCACCTGTATAACGATCAACAACTGTAAACCCCAACAAAGTGTCAAGTATGGTTATCTCTTCCTGTAGGTGTCGTACGGGGTGACTTAGATACATTTCAAGGATTGTACAGTAGATTTCATCTGTATAACCAACCAACAAACAACTGTAACCCTCAACCCGCCTGTCATGCCCGCGTAAGCAACCAGTGAAGTAAAGATTTTAATTTTATTAGATGTATGTAGTCCAATACTACGAACGGACTACGGACCTTTGGCTACGTGCTACGAAATTTCGTAGCACTGCTACGACGGTGCTACGAGAATGACGCGGGATTTTGTCGTGGTACAAAAAAATTTCAGCGCGCGTGTCTATGGGAATCAATATTATGAGATATGAGATTTTTCATACAGTTCTTCTTACACAAACGTTTAACATGTGTTTAACTTTTTGTGGTAAGAATGTTTTTTGAATTTTTATGAAGCTTCGCGTATATAAGTACCGTAAAAACACGTTATAAAGCTTTATTTAGTTTGACTTTTACTTCAACCGACTAGTGTCTACTGTTGATTTTGTATTGTTTTTCGGATCCCCGAATTATTAGGAATTAATAATATTAAAAACGTAAAAGTGTGTCCGGATAATTAGAAAAAAATCTGTACAATTAAACTAATGCCTGTTCATTCACCCTTATTCAGGGTAGACTCGACATATTATACATACTAGCTGTCCACCCACGGCTACGCCTGCGTTGTTTTTTTTCGTGGTACAAAGTATCTAAGATGTTGACCGGGGATATAAGGTACCACCATGCAAAATTTCATTTAAATCGGTCCAACAGTTCCAGAGATTAGCGTGTACAAACAGACAGCCAGACAGACGGACATTTTTTTCAAAACTTGTATTTTTGTGTTCAGCTACACTCCCTTTATCACCTACAGTCAGTTTTCTGAAAAACAAATCAATGTACAGACACGCCGATTCTTCAGTTTTATGATAGATAGATCAGGATATTATTATATCCCCCATGAGGTGGACCGACGATCTGGTTCAGGTCTTGTTTGCCGCTGGATGCGGGCAGCGCAGGACCGATCATTGTGGAGATCCTTGGGGGCAGCAGTCCAGCAGTGGACGTCTACAGGCTGAGATTATGATGATGATGATTATTATATGGGCTATTAATGATAGTTAAAGTAACTGCGATAGTTTACAATAACTTACTATTAGAAAAAAATATATATACAGCGTGTTTCTATATTGAGGCCAGCAGAAAGCACAGCAATGGCCGCTATCTAGCACATAAAGTTCCGAAGCGAAATTAACAAGAGTAACGGCGCGAATCGACTATCGCCGGGCCTCGGGCGAACCCGCGGGAACGAACAATATTTTTAATGTTTCCATGTGCAGTAAATAGTACACCCTGTATTGTATATGTATAGTAAAGGCGGGAAAGGTTACTTTATTGTTGCATAATCTATACTAATAATAATATTATAAAGAGGAAAGGTTTGATTGTTTGTTTGTTTGTTTGTTTGCATCGAATAGGCTCCGAAACTACTGAACCGATTTCAAAAATTCTTTCACTGTTGGGAAGCTACATTCACCCTGAGTAACATATGCTATATTTTATTTTCAAAAAATTAGGGTTCCATACTAAAACTTCAATAATGTAACACAAGGTGTGAAAAAAATACGTAAAATATTCCTAATAATTGAAAATACTCCGAAAGTACTGAACCGATTTTAGTGAAACTTGGCACAAAGTTTGAATAGACCTTAGGAAAGAACATAGGCTACAATTTACTGCGGGAAATTTTCTCATTCCCACGGGAAAAATTGTTAAAGCGGGCGGAGTTGGCATGAAGATAGAATAGACCTTGCGGAAGAACATAGGCTAACTTTTACCGCGGGAAAATTCCTCATTCCCACGGGAAAAACTATTGACGCGTGCGGAGCCGCGGCGGGAAGCTAGTACATTATATACCGTGAAATTTAACTGGTTGTTTATTCGCAACATAGTGATAAGTACTCCTGAAAATGAAGGAGCATAGTTGGAATCTCAAAATTAAAACTCAACTTTTCATACAAAGTGGCCGGTCACGTGACTGAAGTTTGTATGAAAAGTAAAAAATAATAATTGATATTTCAACCTATGTTCGACGAGTTCCCCACCAGGATTCGAACCCGGAACTATAAGAGGTGAACGTTTTACCTTTTGGCTACGGACGCTGTTTTCGTTTCGGCGTTTCGCTTGTATAACAAAAGATCGAAGTAGCAAAAAGTTAAGTAAAAAATATAGTCTATAGAGTAACTACATTACTAAAAGTCAAAGTTGATTCAGAAAAGAACTGTGAAGGAAATAAAACGTGGTCCTGAATCTTAAGGAGGGGCCGGCGGTGTAGTCGCGAGGCACCCCGCTGCGCCGGGTGAATTATTTAAGCTCTGTTCCCAGCCTAATATAATATACTGAGCAGGGCCTGAGACTACTTGCTCTGTATTAGATTTACTACTCTCTGATTACGGGCAGAGTAGTTTTGAAGGCAGAGTAAGCTGGTTTTAAATTTTTAAGTTAAAAAAGTTAATTTTCATTTTTTTTTCAGTAAGTATATTAGAAAATTAGATTCACGATACCAGTGTACATGGGGGTTTTATACGAACTAATATTATTATTACATTGCATCTGTATATCTATAGGTACCTATAGAGTTAGAATAAATCTATTTTATTAAAGTGTGTTGATATACGGTAAAATATAATAAATAAAAATACAGGCAAAAAATGTAATTATCCTAAAATTTTTATTGAATAATTATTTATAATTGTAATAATATTTTAAAAAGCCGTTGTCTGTAAAGTCGGTTTACTGACGATAGTTAAACGTGACAATGATGATTGTGCCTCTTTGTCGCTCGTTTCGCGCTCTCGCTTGCACTTCAAGCCTTAAATGGAACGCCTCAGCCGCGCGGTAACTCCGCATTGCGTCATGTTATTTCGTGCGTGCATCCGGCTCCATCGAATTATAAGACGTTGTCATGTCAAAAACATGCTATGCCTGTGGTGTTTCTTTCGGCGAGTTCTTCTCCACAGAAGACAGCCTTTTTAAACTTGCCAGAAAAAAACATTAACTGACTTAACTAAGTTATTTAAATAACCTAAAAATAAACACTTTGACTTTTGACTTTAAACGTAATGATCATTTGCGAACGACAATATTATTTTATTATATGTAGTGCGTTTGATATTTTTATTTAGCTTCATCACATCCTATGAACATATTCTTGCAATATTATGCGAGGTCTATATTGGTTTGTATTAACCTATGTATGATAGATGGAGCTGTGTGCACTCTTAAGTACTAGTAAAAAGGAAGCGTTAAATGATTTCTTTGGGCTTGTACGGAGACTTGGTGGTACAATTGGTAGTGCGCCTGTACGGCCCAGATAGCCAAGGAGATGCGGGTTCAAAAATCCCTGCCCAAGCTCAATAATTTTAATTTTTCGCTTCGATTTATAGATAATAATAGCGACCCACCCCGGCTCCGCACGGGAAAATGGTTTATAAGGGTTATCATTAAGTAAGTATATTATGCATGTAATATACATATAAACCTTCCTCTTGAATCACTCTATCTATTAAAAAACTGCATCAAAATCCGTTGCGTAGTTTTTAAGCATACATAGGGACATAGGGACAGAGAAAGCGACTTTGTTTTATACTATGTAGGATTATGCGATTTCAAATTTATGTACGTAAGTCTCTGTATCGCTCACTACTCTGCCGGCAGCAAAGCGCCGCCGACTCTGCAATAACACTACACTGCGCCGACTCTTATGTAATGTCGCTAATACTAATCATTGCTATATGTTATGTACTTCATACATTAACTATATACCTTACATACATCTTGAATTGTATGCAGTTAGCTTAAAAGCATTTTTTTTAAATAAGTGCGGCGGCGCGCCACATACGACGTCATTAGAAGAGCGACCAATTAGAAGCCGAGGCCTGAAACGCGCTATCAGAGTTTTCGCAAGACATTGAATAAATACAAGTTCCAACGAAGTACAGTTGGACCGCGGTCCCCGGGGTCACCACCATGCCCCAAGGAACATCTTCCCTTTACCTCTACATAAGACTATGACTAGGTATTTGAGTATTATTTTTGATAGAACAAATTGCAGCAAAAGATTTTTTTTAATATGTGGGACGTCTCACACACGGCCATCTGACCCCAAACTAGGCAGACATTGCTTCTGACCTGGAAGTTCGATTTTCCTGAAGAAAAGTGTAACTTTCTTTCAACATATATAATTATGAAAGCCTTGCGTCTAGTGTGGAGTAAATTTTATGTTGTTAGTGTTGTTACCATGGTCTAAGAAAACAAGGTTTAACAAGAAGACCACGTGACTGACACAACCCTACGTCATTCTGCGCTGTTCATCCTTGTCTATTACACGCATTCAACGAGGATGAATAGGCAAAATGACGTAGAGATGACGTAGGCTTGTGTCAGTCACGTGGTCTTCTTGTTAGACCTTGTTTTCTTGGACCATGGTTGTTACTTAAGCTACGTCAAAGGCCACAGCACAGGCAGCCCAATCTTTTCATTTCTTTAACAGAAAATTTTGAAATAAGAATAATAATAGTATTTTCCTTGTCGTGTGTCCAAGTCGGGCGTGTTCTAAAAAGGATGTTGTTATAAAAAAATATCCTAAAAAAACCAAAACAAACCAAACCAACCAACCAAACCAATCCTAATGTTAAATCCTTGGTTATAAGTAGGTACTACCACTTATGGTTCTGGTCCTTGACAGATCTCATGCAAGGAGCTCGAGAGGGTGTGTTAAAATGCCTAAAGTGACAGAAATTATGTCAAGTTTTGACAACATCTCGAACTTTTCGCACGTTGCGTAGCGAAGAAATATCGTGAGGAACGGAAACCTGTAAATAAATTCAAATGTTGTGTGGGAAGTCGACCATCCCGTACTGCGGAAGAGGGTAGTTTGACAAAAAAATCCTCTACACCATAATTTATGGCAAGTTTGAGCTATTTTTATTCCCGTATTATTTGACGATTAAACATATTATTTATAAATACTAAAAATTAATATTGGCATAAAATAACAAAAAAAATAAATAAGAAAATGTTTTCAAGTGCGCTATCCGCCCAAGACATGTTTTCCACGCACACCAACGCAATATTACGCACACAAACACAGCTTATAATAGCTGCACGCGCGTCAGCTGAAAAACATCGACACGCCAAAATAAACCTTAACAAAACCACGTAGAGAAGAAATTTGTGGGTCAAAGTAGTAAATAAAATAAGGATTATTTATTCTAGTCAAAACAAACGCAGTATTTCAAATACAATGTAAAATCGAGTTTAAAATCAAGAAGCCACAGCTGAAAATAGTTTTTGTTGGGAACAGATCTGTCATCTCCGTGCTGCAGGCATGTGAGCGATTTGTAATTTTGTGCAATGTCCGGGAGAGCTTTTGAGCTAAATAAAATGTCTGCAGGTAGATTCATTAGCCAGCATTCTCTAATTCCAGATTCATAAATATTATGAAACATAGGTGAAAAAAATAATTAATAATAATAAAATTAGGTACGTGATTAATTATATATGTTACATTTTACATAACGTACACTTCTACAGCATATATTTTTGTTAATAAAAAAATAGATTTTTTATAGATTCTTTATTGTACACAAAAAATAAAAATTATACATTTCATGTAAGCGGAAGTATACAAGGGCGAGCTTATCTCTAAATAGAGATCTCTTCCAGCCAACCCGTAGCAAATGTGAGAAAACTATACGGACATTGCAGGGACAAGGCTGTGTACTTATGGAAAATAGATTTTTTTTCTAATGGTGATAAGATTGTTGTCATGTTTGAATCAAATATCCATCGAGTTCTCTTTAGCGCTTAGTAACAAACCTTAATAATTTTACATTACATTCTTTTTTTTCTTATTCGGCAGCAAATGTATCCCACTGCTAAGTATAGGCATTCTGAATTCGTTGGTATAAACCTCTCCTCTATTGCGCCCCTCCTTACATACTAATTCAACTTCTTCTTCTTCTTTCGTGTCGATTCGGCAACCAAATTTTTGAAGACCAGAACTCCGCCACGGAAACAGCATTTTCCATTGTAAAGGTCTTCGCGTGTGCAGGTGTTGGGGCACGCTGGGCAGTCAGATGGGCCATCGTTTGTGGGGAGACACCACACCGACAAGCATCGCCTGAGCTGTACCCCCACCTAAGAATGTTTTCTCCACTATGGCCGACCTGGGTACGGAGTCTGTTAAGAGACTTCCATGTCGGCCAAGGCAAGCCATGCCCAGGGGGGAGGCTTTCTGAATGCGGGTTAAGTGTTGCCGTGGGATATCTCTCCTTCCAGGTAATTCAACCCATGTTTAGAAATTGAATAATGATGATGCTCGATTTCGAAACTTAACGGCAAGTTCGTCTATACTAATATTATAAAGAGGAAAGGTTTGATTGTTTGTTTTTTTGTTTGTTTGCATCGAATAGGCTCCGAAACTACTGAACCGATTTCAAAAATTCTTTCACTGTTGGGAAGCTACATTCACCCTGAGTAACATAGGATATATTTTATTTTCAAAAAATTAGGGATCCTTACTAAAACTTCAATAATGTAACCCAAAGTGTGAAAAAAATACGTAAAATATTCCTAATAATTGAAAATACTCCGAAAGTACTGAACCGATTTTGGTGAAACTTGGCACAAAGTTTGAATAGACCTTAGGAAAGAACATAGGCTACAATTTACCGCGGGAAATTTACTCATTCCCACGGGAAAAATTGTTAAAGCGGGCGGAGTTGGCACAAAGATAGAATAGACCTTGCGGAAGAACATAGGCTAACTTTTACCGCGGGAAAATTCCTCATTCCCACGGGAAAAACTATTAACGCGTGCGGAGCCGCGGCGGGAAGCTAGTCTTTTATCATTATGATTCTACCAGTACAGTAATAACACTAAATTAAAAAATTTAATAATCCCCGACACAAAACCGTTACTTGATCCTTTCAACAACTAGAAAAGAGCTGATAATCTTCAAATGGCTGTAGATATTTTCTTGGATCATAGCTAAGAAAGAACACTCTCGATTGTGACACCTTACAAACAAAAAAACTAGATCAAAATCGGCGCATCCGTTTAGGAGCTACGATGCCACAGACAGACAGACAGACAGACAGACAGACACGTCAAGCTTATAACACCCCTCTTTTTCGTCGGGGGTTAAAAAATACTTACGTGCATTCATTTGATGACGCGAAGAATAGGGAATTTTCCGAATTCCGCACATGGCTGCAGCAACCCGCGTTCCGAATTCGAAAGAGCTTCCCGAGGTTCGCCGAACGCGTACCGATCGGGCCCGACCGCCGCCGAGACGCAGCGAGTGCCGCGAATGCATTACGACGTGTAATAGGGCTGGCCGGTGGGAAAATTCTTTTCTTTTTTTGTATTTAGAATATAATTTTATTCTATATTTATTTGTAAAATTGAATGCGTTTTTACTCTTTGGATTGAAAAGATGTAACATGCCAGATTTTCTGCAGTTAAAAATCAAGATAAAATAGGATAAATAAAATAACGAAGATATGAAAAAAAAATTATATAAAAATTTATTACATGGGTTGTTAACGACGACCTAACCTACACATTATATTAAATGGGATCAAATTGTCAGTGTTTCAGATGTAAAATAGGTACTTATTAAACAAATTTAATTGTTTTCCAATGACTTTGCAGATTTTATAAGGCAATTTTAAAAGTTAAATAAACTGGACTCACAGTTAGACGAAAAAAATAACTTTCGTTATTTTCAGTTAAGATTTTGGATTATGTAAAACTAGCCATCAAGAGCTTTTTAATTTGACGTTATCGGTTGCTTAAAATAAATAAATGTCCAGTGTGTTTCTTCAAATCAATAAAAAACACGAATATTTTGCCTAATTTACAAAAAAAATATGCACACCGCATTAAACTCTACGAAAAACCTAAACGCGTATCTAAAAGCCTTGTTTGAAAAATGACATAGAAATATTTCAGGCAGATACTCAACGCGTGTTTAACTTTTCGCAGTAAAAGCTCGGAAAAGCGCGGAAAAGCTCCGCAGCAGCCCTGGGGGCGCGGGGCGGGGGCGGCGGCGCGCGGGCGGAGGGCTCGCATCTCGCGCCAGTCGGTCGCGGGCCCCCGCGCAGCCCGCTCGCGTCATGCGCGCCATCTAGCGTATTATGTTCCTCCCCGACCTACCGCGAGCCTGCATGGTGGACGACGTAGCGACTTACCTCCAAGCGCCCTCCTCGGGACAGGTGGCTACAATATATTAACAACAAACCCATATGTAATTAACAATGATCATATTAACAGATGTTGTGAGCTACTGTCGCTTACGCTCCGACCGCTGCCCGGGTATTTTCGGGACGTTCCGATTTCGCCGTCCGATCGATGGACGCACGTGATTCTGTAATGTTAGGTTTGGTCAAAATCGTTATTGCATTTGCAGTTGAAACTAAAAACCTCTTTGGCAAAGTTAAAATTTTAAAACACGTGGTTGCCCGCCCCGTTACAGCTTTGAAACAACCCGATGGTGACGCAGCAAAAGTTGCCGAAGAAAGTGATAAAACAGACGAAAAAGACAAGAAAAGAGATGGGATTGGGTAAAAAGATGGTATTATTATCGTAAAAAGTGTCCAAAACAAAACGTGTAAACAGATCAATAGATGTGATAAACAGGCCACAGGAAAGCTATCTAACTTTGGAGGAAACAATCCAGATTGCTTGTGAAGATAAAACTAATTCCACAAACTTGAGAAGACATCGCACTTTCAGCAATAAATACAACAAGAACGTTGCGTAAGGAATCTGAAATGAGGTACAGAGTGAAAATATTTGGACTTTGATGCTGACGTAAGTTAAGAAAAACAAGTTTTCTGTCAATTTAACAGATTAGTATACTACTCTGAAAGATTTGTAAGATAAAAGTGGAAAAACTGTAGTAAATAAAGCAAAGCAACTGAACAATGTTACAGAATTTTGAAACATCCTCAAGTAACGTATTAACCCAAATATTCCGTCGTTATCCACGTTTTCTGAAAGATTGTAATCATGCTGATGCAATCAAGTGCTATTCCAAGGGATTATAAAGCTTAACCTGCTTTATAAATCTAGTTCATCATCGAACTGAAACAAAAGTAAACCCAGTATTTTTATTTTGTCATTATTTGTGTTGATACCATAGATAAATAGTTAGCAATGTACTTTGTAAATTTCAAAAGGTTTCGTAAAATTTGTAACAGTTACACAAAACTGAGCGAATTATTTTATAAAATATTTACTATCATATGAACAAAATTTAGTATAAAAGAAATTCAAATTTAAAAATTTCAATTGCTAAACTAATTACTTCGTTCGCTACACCATCGATCGCATCCAATGCGGATTCCTATACCGAAACCACCATAGCATTTGCCAATAAATTCTATTACACGACAGAAGGAAATACTAAATCAAAAACAGAAGGCTATGGAGAAAAATATGGTAAGGTTAGAGATGGTAAATCGATATGGTGCGACGGGAAGATGCGAGTAAGCTAACTGCAGGGGGACTACGGCATACCAGCGCATAACGCCCATTGATATCTGCAGTTGTACGAACTACGAATACCTACGGCAATATGGTTCGAAAAATTTCGCACGGGCTTTTCTGCTTTTGAGTCCATTTAGACTCTTTGGTAGTATTTGGGATTTGGGTTAAGATTGATAAACTTATGTTTATAGAAAATAAAAGTTTATTTTTATCTTTTTATTTTCCAGAACAGTAAGGGTAAAATAATGACAGTAAGATTTATTTTATAGGTAGAATACCGTCATCATTGTATGCATTTTTTGCAATGAAATGTTAAAATAATTCAAAGCGTAAACGCCTAGATGAAAAATGCTAACTAACTGATAACAATATTTCATTCCGCAACGTTCAGTGCATCATTTGTTTACATTAATTTACAATCTTAATGTACGATGACAGGAATAAACCATTTAGTTGCCTAAACAGCGGTATGATTTATAGATAGTTTTCACTGAAATATAAACTAGAAAATAATGATAAAAACGACTGTGAATAAACTTGAACAGTGATGAATTTGAAGGTGATAAAATTGAAAACAATGAAGAAAGAAATTGGAGTAATTATGATAAAGAAAAAAAGAAATGGCCTAAATGAGTGGATAATTTAAAAACAATTTACTGGAAATAGGAATCGTGTTTCGAAGAAACGCTTAGTGCACATAATGTGCACTGGCTGAAGCTGAGCTTATTCAGCATTTGAAAGCGACGACTGGAACAGTACAGGAGGCAATTTGGTTCAGGCTAAAAGCTATTCTAGGTTATTTGATTTCCCAGATTGTTTTGTTATATGCCAATACTGAAGATATGTTGGCTTTTAACCTCCATAATAAGCCATCTTTATATGCGAGCTAGTAGTCCAAAAAATCAAAACAAATGATTGAGATTGATAATAATAAGAACCATTATAAAAGACAAACGAAAGACGAAACAATCATATTAAGAGATTTCAAATTGAAGATATTCTAAGATGAGAGCATTACCAATGTCAAAGGAAGAGTTAAAAATAATTTTGAAACAAAAATAATGTTGGAGACAATTTAACGGGTAAAGAAACTGTCGTTGATTCGTAGATAAAAATGTAAGTAGTTCTCAAAAAACGTCCAAAAATACCCGGTCGGCTGTTGCTGAGCGGGCCGCGTCGCATCGGTGTTTTAAAAAATATAATCGATGTTTTCCATCCCCCTCGTGTTGTTTCTTTCTCTTTCTTACACTTTTCTTGCCACTCGGTGTTTGAATGTTTTTCACTAACTGTTAATGTTGATATTTCTAACCCTAACCTGTATCATAGCTGAAATATCTTTAGGTGAACCACTTTCACATTTTTTTAAAAATCATCATAATTTGTATTGTATTAATTTTTTATAGTGAAAAGTAAACTCAAATTGGAAAATGTTTCACCTAAATCAATGTATTTAATTGCAATAATATCTAAATGTTTTACAACTGTCTGACCAGCAAATTGCAAAAGCACATGAAATAAACTAAACCAATTCCATAGTTTTAATACCATGGCCATACCATACGTCAAAAAACAATTAGTTTTATTTTGGGTCTGCAAATGATTTTTCAAAGACAGTAATCAAAAATATCCCTTACTGCTATTTGATTAAAGCCCTTGCATTTTACTGGTCAGCTCAGGCATATTTGTAAATGTGCATGTATCCCGAATGCACTATCCCAAAGGAATGTTTTGCACGGTCCCGTATCCCCCTTTTTCTGTAAATCTTTTTTAATTTGATTTCCAAATCAGAGGAAAGTCCATTAGCGAATTGGTTTCGCAAATATTGATGGTAATTTTTCAGCTGCACGGTACCATCCCACAACGAGATCGTCAACGTAGGTATATTCTCTAATTGGAAATGGTGATTCGCTATTCCATTTCCATACTGTACATATTAATCTAGTTTTTATGTAGAAATCGTACGAAATTCAAGGAGACAGAAAACTTTCTTATTTGTCATTTTTAAACCTCTTATCATCATCATTACTGTTATCATCATGATTATATGAATAGATGACTATTTAAAACTTCGTATTCATGTTACTTAATATTTCATTTATTTATTCTATTTTAATATCTGTGTCTGTGTGTCTCTTACTATATTAGCCATATATACCCTACATCTTGTTTACTACATTGAACCACAGTATATACTTACTATAGATTGTAGTTAAGTATTTTATCTAACTAAAAGTTACTAATTCACTATTACTCTAAATTCTTTGAGAGACGTAGGTCGACGTTTAGATGTTACGCAGTTTGTCTACTTTAGCAAAATTCTTTTAACATAATATTTTCCATTTGCGAAAGATATATCAAGCGAGAGATAAGAACAATGCAATTCCAGAGTACAATTTTATACGACGAAGATTCTCATAAAATCATGCTCTATAAGATCATAAATTCAGGCTTCAGCCTGTGAGTGAAGTTTGGGAGGGAAGCTGCCTTTTGCCTGCAACTGCACTGCAGGTCCTAAATGAACTGAAACTTTATTAAATCTACGGCTGCATGTTAGTGGCTTTAGTTGGCTTTTCCGGTCTACATGCTTTAAGCCTTATTATACACATCTGCATAATATTAAAAACGATAGTTTTTATTGTTATTTTGGTTAGTTTTAAGTAGTTTTAGAAAAGCGTAAACTTCTGATTTCTGTAATTGTCTGAAACCGATGGTTGTTTTCGGGATTAAGTATATTGTTTCGTATTATTTAACTACTGTTTACAGATTATTTCATCTTTCAATACTTAAAATAACCCTGTTAAGAAGTTTTAATGTTCCGAAACGGCATGCGGCAATTGCCTTACTTTAGTAGACCAATTTTATGCAAATTTATTGTCATATTAAGAGTTCTAGACATACAAAAAAAAATTCTAGCTAAAAAAATTTATATATCTTTTAATAGTGTAGAAAAGTTCTCTTTGAAAAGAAATCCCTATGTAACAAAAATCCAAAGTTTTTAACGTACTTATATGCATTTTAGATCGTTTCTTACCAACATTAGCAAACAAAATTCTCTTAAAAATATAAATATTCCCAATGCAATATTTCCTTGAAAATGACAAACAAGAAAAATGTACTGCATTAAGCGCCATAACCAATGTATAGCGTTCTGTTCCATGTTGCAATTACGACGGCCTCTCCATATAAATTGTCCTCTTCGCCTCTCTTATTTATCGGCTGCCTCGCTATGTTATTTTTTTATTATTTTTTTACTATTCCGCTCCGAAATGAGGAAGGCTACATTTATGAGTTCAACATGGCGTTTCTTTATTGGTCGTTTGGCCTTCGGTTACGCTAAATGTTTTTCAGTTTCTTTTCTAATAGTTTAGGGACTAGAAATTAAATTAAGTCTTTTATTTAAACCTTGTATTGTAACTTAAATATGTTTTTATTTAATAATTTAAAGCTATGGTCTTGCTTTCTTGATGCTAAATGGTCAGTTAAGGCTAGGATTATATTACAGTGGTTTGTTGAACAAAACTTTGAATTCAATAGTATTGTTTACATTAAATGAAGTAAGGTAAAACTAACGTAACCAAATATAAATATAAATAAAATAACCTGAACTGAAAAATTGCTTACCTGAATCAGTAACTTATTTTTATTTATGTTTAATGTAGCGTTTACAATACAATACAAATTATTGACAGCATTAATGGACAAGTAGGAGACCTATACGTTGAAGACTTTATTGGTAGAGTAGCAGCAGAAACATTTAATCTCAGTACAACAAAAAGTATTTTAGCAAAATTCCCCCTTGTCTTCTTTTGAAATTCCGTCATTGTCCAAGGCCACCGCAGCAGGTCATCTGCTGTCATGGTCTCGTTTGGCAGCCCGCTTGGCACCAGCAGCCCTCATATCTGTTACTGCTAACGATTATTCCTCTCATTCCAACTTAGTTTCCGTGATTGCTGTAGTTACGTACTGTTTGTGGTAGTTGGCTTTTACTACTTTTTGCATGTCTGCCTACTTGTGTCCAAATTGACTTTTGGGGTTTTTTAGATATTTCGTTTTGTTACGTAACGGCACTTACGTGTAGTCTTTTTAGTTTTTTACATGTGTTACTGATTTTATTACTTTTGTTACATTTGAAATTTTGTTATTATTGTTAAATGTTTATTTAAAAACACTCGTACTAGATTTAAAAATATAAAACGTGTTCTAAGTATTTTTAGATATTATCTTGCTGTCGTTAATTTATCAAAAGCCTTTTGATAATTTTTGGCTTAATCTTGGACTTTGGGTAAAAGATTCTAAAAGAAAATCGTAAATGTTTTATTAAGAAAATCCTTTTTCGCCTATTTGTTTATCTAGAAGAAGAAAAATAATTAAATTTGTTTATTTTATGGTACCAATGTGAAAGCTGTACACACCTCGCTAAAAAAATGTACAAATGAGTACCTACCTATTTCTATTTTCAATATTACTAAACACAACAATTTGTCATCCTCTCATTCAGTACCGTCATGACATTAGTACAATGAATTTAAACCCTTACAATACATGGAGGATCAACCTATTACCTAAGAAGTATAAGAGATGTCACCACAATAAGCCTACGTACAACATTGTGAGGAAACCTGAAAAGTAATTTAAAGTTTGTGTATGAAGTTGATCAACCCGCACTGGGCCTGCGTGGTCGACTAAGGCCTATTCACCCTGATTTCAGGGTAGGCTCGAGCCCCTCGGTGAGGACATAATGTGAGCTGTAACGTACAATACTATCCCATCTCAGTCAACAAAACTTTAACGAAAATTTTAAAACGGTTCTCTTGTTTCATTTGCTAGCGTTCCAATAATAATTAGTCTTCACCAATCGCTCACAATACTCCATGACGTAAACAATGCTTGTAGGTAGACTCCTGGACGTTTCAGTTGGCAACACGTGCTTGGAGCATATTGCCAACTGTCACCCGCAATCCGGGATACTCTGGCCTTGACACTGTCTGTTCACTGTCAATGTCGCTATTGTTGACAGCATAATTATGAACATTATTTTAAAATCTAAGTTTTCTGGGGAATAGATCGGTTTAATTTATTTTGAAAAATCTTTATAATTTGTAAAAAAACCTTTATTATAAACTAGCTTACCGCCGCGGGTCCGCCCGCGTTTGCAGTTTTTCCCGTGGGAATGAGGCATTTGTCCGCGGTAAAAGGTAGCCTGTATTACTCAGGGTGAATGTAGCTTTCTTTCTAATGGTGAAAGTATTTTTGAAATCGGTTCAGTAGTTTTTGAGTTTATTCATTACAAACACACACACATACAAAAATACAAATCTTTCCTATTTATAATAATAGGTAGTATGAAGACGCGACCTGTGGAGTTTTTTCGGCGAGGGTTACTTTGCTGAACTCGCCGCTAAATGGCTTTAACGAGTAAATGCCAAGAATGTCCAAACAAAAAAAATAACAATTTTGATTTTGAAGTTTCATGTAATATAAAATAAGATTGGATAGGTTCGCTCTTATTAATAAACTAATCTTATTCTTCCATAACATCAATGTCATTGTAATTAGAAAATAATTTTATTTCTAAGGTGATATTTTTATGAAAGTTGTATATTAGTGTATTGCACCATACATACCAATAGTACTTGATTGTGTACGTATGTTTTGATCTTTTGACTCCTACGAGTATGTCTCCATTTAAACAAATTCTTTTGCTCTATTTTTGGTTACAGGCCCAATTTTTATTATCTATCATAAGTATTTTTTGATTGTGCATTTTACTTACGATACTATGAATACATTTAAATATGTCATATAAATATAAAAAATGAAACTTACATCCTTCGTAATTTTTCCAATATTTCCCATAATAACTTGCGCATCCATTGCAAACTTACTGCAATATTTCTATTCAAGATCGCTTTAAAAATAATTCAAGTTTTTCCCAAAAGGAATTTATCTGCGGCTGCGGCTGACAGCGTAGATGCCCCGATATTATATCTATCGGCTAGAAGACGCTGAAAAGGTCCGCCTGAAACGATTGTTTCTTTTGCTCTATTTGGTTTAATTCTTCAAGATTTCTCTGTCTTTTCTTTTCAGCCAGTACTGTCTTTAGGTTCTTTTGTTTCAGCTTAATGTTGGTATTGAGAAAGATTGCGTGATTTGTTACTTTTGTGATTTTCTTTCGTATTGGTCAAATATTTTACTTTCTGTTGTAGGATAATAATATCGTTCATACATCTAGGTACAGAAGCCAGCGCATGAGGTTGGACATTTATTTGCGCTACGAAATTCACCCCTACCGCTACGGAATACGGGCGCTCTCAAGGTCAACATGTCCAGCCGTATGTGCTGGCTACAGTACATTGATTTTTAGTCAATCTTTGTTTAGTTTTTAAATGAGTTGATAGTTTGTCCAATAGTCAAATGAACTCATTTTTTTATTTGTACGAGTATCTACAGTTTCGACATCCTTATATATATAGTAAATGTAAAGTAATATGCGTCTGATTTGCTATGCGTTTTCCATTCTCTTCTACTCTGAAATCTTATCTGTGATGTAATTGGCGGTGTATGTATATGTTTACTCTTTCTTATGTATTTTTTTGTATACGAGTAGGTATTTGGTTAAGTTTTTGTAGGTAGAAATAATAGTTCTATCAAAAACAAGTATTTTTGTCAGAAGATGAGTAACATTTCTCCAAATGAGTGATACAATTTAAAGACTCAAGAGAAATCTACGTTGTTGGTGTATCGCGTCATCGGTCTTTTTTTGTTTGAGCTTTTGTGTTATTTTCGACAATTTGTATTTCTGTTTTTCTTCTTAGATCCTGATTAAGTATAATTTATGTTGATTATAATCTCTTCATTTGTTGTTTCCAAAATTTATTTAGATATCGTCTATGTAAACACGTTTTCAATTCATTCTTGAATTTATTCAGTTCGAACAAAGTTCTGATCTTATTTTTTTATATTCATGTAGTTCTAGTAGAGACTCTTGCTTATTGCATTTTGACACCAGGGTTTGTGAAGTAGTTTAACCTTGAAACTGACACGATAAGCAAGCAATTAAGGAATTGCATCTTCTTGATGATGCTTTCTTCCTCTCGCCTCGGGAGCATGATTGAATGGAAGTCTAATTTGTACTTCTTCATGATCATTGTCATCTTTGTATACCTTGCCAGGTTATCATGAGATTTTATGAGTGACAAGACATAGTTTTGCCGTGTCTATAATTTTAGGAGGTTTTGGACTACTCACAGGATTTGACAATAAATTATCTTTATTTAGTGTCTTCATCATCAACATCTTGTTGTCTTGTTGTTGTTGTTGTCTTGTCTTGGTTGGGGCGGGGTTTTAGACTAAGGATTTTTTCTGTTTATATTTGACAATTAAAATGTGATAAACTCTCTTGTCACAGTGTTCTGCTACCGGGGTAAGTGTCCAATTTATGAGAAAAAGGGTCTACTGAAGTGGATTCTATATAAAGAGTAGGCTAGTTCGTCACATTCGTGTTCATTCTCATCGTGTTAAGTTTATCACCGCTGTCGTTAGCAGTTTACCAGCTCAGAAACCAAACTTTTTGCTGTCCTTTTTGCCCAATCGGATCCACGTAAAACATGAAAAGCTCATCCAATATCCATCGTCAGTGTGGAGACCTGATGAACCGGCAAACTTAAGAGATGGACTTTGAAAAGCGCTTCCCATTCGCAGCGTCTGGCGACCATTTTTCCGATAATAGAACATGCTATCCCGCTCGCTCAGATCCGAGGCGACGTTGCGCAAAGGCCCAGAGCTAAAACAGGGTTCAGCCACACTAAATTTAGTTCTGCAACACTGCACCGTGTCATGCCCATAGAAAACATTAACACAACACCCGCCGATATACTGCCACCGCATATTACCACGTATTCCCAGCCAGATTTTCGGCAACACAAATTGCCGTATAATATTCAATTAGGTCGGCGATATTGATGGCAGTGCACGCCGCTCGGCAATTTTGGTTAGCGCATCTGCTGCTGTGATATACGATTAGTTTTCGATCGTTTTCAGTAGATTCCCTATTCACCGCTGATTTTGGTAGTTCAGTGGTGTAACCGCTTGAATTTTGAATACCTTTCTCCCATTCTGTTCTATGTCTGGTTGACATGACACTGTAAGCTAACTACTTTTGAAAAGTTTTATGAAAGTGTTTGTTGCACTTCCGTGACGTCATTATTTCTGAGCCAGGATAGGATGCAAAAATTGAAAATACGTTTTGTTTGATATGTTGATTACAATAAGGCAGAAGTACGTCTGCTCTTAAAATATCTACAGCTGTATTGACTAGCTCTATATTAGTACCGGAATCAAGGGCTTAGACCGTGATGATTGTAGGTGTTTATTTAAGGTATTTGAGCGGTGATCTAGCGGAGTCCGGTCGAACATTCGTCCCTCAAGGTGCGTCGCGGGGACACGCTAAATATAAACAGCACACGAGGCGGGCCGTCTGATTTTTCTTCGGTCCAGTCGCCGTACGGCAGGCAGATTGCCAACACCACGTCACACCTCTATTACCTCATAAACGCTAAACTTTGAGAAAGGACTTTAAAATTAGCAAGGACGCCGTGCCGATGTGAGGGTAGCTCGGTATTCCGGGCGATACTAGCGCTGTGGTAATTACGCAAGATGGCCGCCGGTGGTGGCGGCAAAAGACGCGGGAGAGGAGAGATGAGCTGTCACGGGATATTTATGAAATTCGAACTAAAATAGACACAGTAGTAGCTCTGAACGAGTCACCTTGACGGAGCGCGCGTTATATAATTGTAAATGCAAATCGAACACACATAATTCGATTTTGGAATTCGAAAAGTGACGGCATCGATGACGTGTCCGTGACGCTGGTTTAGTGTTGCCACTCCTCCGACTAATAAATTTATTGTTTGGCATGTAAACGGATGCGTTTGAGCCAAGAAATTACAGCGTTCGGTAAAAAAAAATATTGAATGAACCGGTTGGATGATGGCGCAGCGTAATCGGGAGCGCCTTGCAGCTTTGCCAAACACTATCTTGTTTATAGTTCAACAGATGCACAGGATTTTTTCGATTATGGAATGTTTACCTTGCCTTTTTCTGTCTGTAAATGAGGCGAGTCTTTTCTTCTTCAGTTTTTTATCGGAGTTTTAATTACTTCTTTCTTTGCTAATGACCTCGGGCGCTATTGGAATGGGAACCACTTAAATTTAAGAGTAGTCGTGACTTTTGTTCTTTTGTTCTTAGAGTCGTAATTTTCAGTTTTTCTTTACCCTTACTGTTTGTGTTTTAAATATATTTCCATTGAAATGTTTTCATATTTTTGTTGTAAATAGCAACAATGGTATCGTATTTAATAATTTTATTTTTACTTATTAAACTTCTTGCTTCTTATTCAATCATAAATTCATTACCGTTACTATTTTATTTCATGATAACATTTATTTTATTCAAAATTTCACTACACTCTACAGGATAATTTCTCACATGATAGATAGATAGATAGATAGATAGATAGATAAAACGTTTATTCATGAGCACAGTACATAGAAATGCCTTAATATAGGTCATATTAACTAATTGATTATAAACAACATTAGCACTTATGCCTACCACTTATACAAACAAACAAATGTTATGTACCGCACACATAGAAAAGGTCCTAAGCTCAGCATTATGCTGTGAACCACCCGAAAATAGTACACAGCGCTGTTATTCTGCTAGTACCTTAAAGTGTATCTAAGTTCGCGCTCAGATGGAGATACCTCAAAGTTGAAAACAAATAAATAAGTAAATAACATCATCATCTCAGCCTGTAGACGTCCACTGCCAAATAACATATAAACTGGAAAATATACTGTAGTACATGTATACAAATAAACTGCATTATAAATAGTCAAAATGAGTAAATTATGTTTCGTGTGTTACAATCGAAAAAATACACCTCTACATATAACCATATTTTAGAGGTAGTACTATTCTATTTTATTCTTTAGGCTATTCAAAATGATCCCAAATCTGTGTATCAAACGTGGATTGTGTTAACGCCTCCCTTTCAAGAGAAAACCCTTAGTCATACACAGGATGTAAGTGACAGCTAAGCAAAAACTGAAAGAACTTTCTCAGTCAAGGTCAATCAACTTTACCCAAAATCGAAAAAAAAAATGGCTTGAGTTTTTTAGAGAAGTTTCTTTAGGAAATTAGCTTAGGACCGTTGACTAAGCCTGTCCTTTTTCAGTATTTGCTAAGCCACCCACATACACTCATGAAAGTCAAAAGTCAAAGTTCAATTATTCATTTTTAACTTCAGGATATTTACATCACTTAGTTAAGTCAGTTACGTTTCTTTTAACTTTTCTGGAGTTCAAAAATTTGGCAGTCTTCTTAAGGAGATAGCTATTAATTTCATTATACTTTGGAGCATTTACATAAAACGATATTCTTCAGTACATTTTTTAATCCTCTTACCAATTATTTTTCCCCATATTTAAACACAGGCAGGCACAGTATTTATTTATTTATCAGCCAGTTTCACCACCATCACGAACATAAACTGAATATGCTGGTTGCCCAAACCGCAAACTGCGGTCTCTATCATAACTCCAACTGTATTTGCCACAGACTATATCACCGTTTGCATAGAGCGAACGTTATGGGGACACCGTGATAGGTGGCAAATGGCAACACTGGATCGGGAATTGAAAATAGGCGGTTCGGGTTTGGCGAAAATATGGCGGCCCTAGAGAATATTTTTACATATGTAAGGCAGTTAAAATTGAGGCAATTTTTATCAGCTTCATTAAAACAATATTGGACAACATATTTGATTATGAAATTTAAATACCCTCAATTATTTTAATAGGAAATATAAATACTATTTATGCCTTCCTTGCATAATTGAGAGACTAACAATTCAAAGATTGTGTAGAAAAAATTAAATATTTTTTGTGTCCAATAAAATTGGTCGCTACCTGCCTATAAAATCAACTACTGTAAAGAACTTTTTAAAATATAATACCGGAGGTAGGTACTTTGCTGTTTTGACTTAATCTTCCAAAATAATGACATAGGTAGGTACTCCCTAAACATATTTTTTGTTTAAGTGTTGTTTTCACCTTAGAACGTGTTTTAGTACTTCCTGAGTGGTCTTCTAATGTTTCCGGAGTGTCGTTTGTAAAAGCTTCCCTAACTCACCTTTATACATTTTCAGGACTATTTCGGAGGCTTTTTCTTAAAAGCTCTACCCCATTATCTTAATAATATTTTGTAGGTAGTTTTGAATTTCGGACTTTACCTTACTCTTAATATTTTCCCGTGTAATAGAAACAGTTTTTCCCCTCGCTTTTTAACCCACGATATTGTTTTTACCAGTAAAAAAAGTTAATATCTCGTAAAAAAGGTCTTTTTCAAGATATAGATTAATTATAATACTATTATATAATGTGGATTATCTGTGATCACTGAATATGTTAAAAATTTTCACTGCAATCCTTTTTTTTTCTAATAGATCTACGCTTGTTTCGAAAAAGTACCAGTCAAGCTTCACCGGACTAGAAACCGTTGCTTAGTTTCAACACAAACGCTTAGTTACGGCACGAATAAAACCCACTAAAAGACATCTAATGCTACACGTGATGACGACGTGACCTTACATTATAAACAACTAGCGACCCGCCCCGGCTCCGCACGGGAAAATGGTTATTGTGGGTTATCCTTCAGTATATTATGCATGTATTATACATATAAACCTTCCTCTTGAATCACTCTATCTATTAAAAAAAACCGCATCAAAATCCGTTGCGTAGTTTTAAAGATTTAAGCGTACAAAGGGACATAGGGACATAGGGACATAGGGACATAGGGACATAGGGACGGAGAAAGCGACTTTATTTTATACTATGTAGTGATAGTGAAGCAGATACTATCATTTATTTATTTGCACTACAACTGTAAACCAGCCTACTACAAAGTTATGGTCCACACATAGTTCGCATATGAATTACAATACAAATCCTAGCTGTCTGCAGGCAATATAGTACAAACACCGATATCTTACAGTAAGCCGCTGACAACCCAGCTAACTTACTCGGGATTAGTGACGAGTATACCGTGTACATCCCTAATCCAGGAATGCCGGGTTTAGGGGAATTTGCATGCGATTGTCGTTAGACATCATCTGCTGGGTTCCGAATGTCTTGGAGTTGTATAATATTAGTATTGTTGGGGCGTTTCGTGGGAGCTGGTTTAAGGCGGATTTTTGATAGGATTAGCTTTTGGCTTTGCGTGGATAAAGAAGTAAATATTATGGATAGGTATAATTATTGCAACTTGAACTTTCATATGTCTTACTATAATAACTACATAAAAAGAAAAACGACGACGTCATTAAAAATATTGATCTTAGGACATTATAAAAGAAAATCGTCTAAGTTATTTCTGTACTATCTAGTTTTGTTTAATAAAGCGCTTCCGCCAAAGATGGTTGTAAATCGATTCGTAGAATTAATGCTGTATTTTTTCTGTATTTTATTTATTTAATCTTATAAACTTGTTGTCAGACAAAATGTAAGGCCATAATAATGTATTACATCGTTCCATCGCATAAACTATGTAAATCAGAAACACATATTACTCGTCCCTAAAATTACGCAACAAAATAACAATATTCCGAATTAACATAACACTTCTTATCCGACGACGTCAACAGCCTATTGTAAAAAAAAAGTTCAAGTTCGTGATTAGAATGTGAAAGAGGGTATTTGCAAATAATTGCTCGTAGTGCATCGGCCCCGGCTCACCTTGTATTACGGATTTGGAATATAAATAAGTGCAGTTTGTACGATTGTGGACGATTTTGATTGCTGTCATGTGTATGGGATCGTCTGTAGCGGTATCGGGCTTCCCAGCTTTCCATGTTGCATTGTAAGGATAATGCTTGCATTTTAAAATGCATGTTGATGTGTGGAATTTGTGCGATATTCGCTATGTCGACGACGGCCACCTGAAATAAAACTTAAAAACTAAACTTATAATTAATCTTAAAACTACTGTTTATATATACTTAAAATAGTTAAAACTTATATCTATGTACTTACCTTAAACCTAAATGCTACAATGTATGCACAGAGTTTATCAAAACCTTTGTTTTGTAATATTTTCGTTTTCAAATTAAAGCAAGCGAACCAGGGCGCGAAGCTAGTATTTTCTATATACGTAATTGATGCGCCTGCGCAATCGATCATCAATAGTTAACCTTCAGTTGTCCTATAGCCTCCTCACGCACCACCCGTGCTGCTCGCTCGCGCGCTCTGGTCGATTTTTATTACGAATTTGCTTGTTTCTATCCACTTTCCACACCAGCGTCCTTATATCTTCTACAAATTGTTGGTCTTCGAGACGGATTGCAGTTGGAAAGCCTAAAACCTGTATGCAGGGATGTCACTTGTGTTTAAAACGCCGTACAAAAGCGTTGACCGCCATCGTCATGCAGCTAAGTCGGAACCAGTGACTAACAAAGAAGAAACCGAGCAGAAGCCAGAGGTTGAGCCCAGGGCTCACTGCAGCAAGGATTGCGATCCAGGTGAAGAGGTGCGCGATGCTGTTCAGCGTGGGGCCCCCACGCTCGGCCGCGAGTCCCGGCGCTCAGCGCGCTCGGCCGCCGCCATCATCGCCGCACGCAAACAACTCGAGTTGGAAGCCGCTCAAATGACTGCTGAAATAGAAATTAAAGCAGCTGAAAAAGAAACGCAACTGAAAAAGTATCTAGTTAGAAAAAAACTAGAAGCTGATCTGGCGAAGCTCGAGGACGATGGAAGCTCGGCATCACTGTCATCGCGAACTAGCTTGGTGGATGACTGGTTAAAACGTTGTCAAGATGAGCCGAAAAGTAAACAGCATCTGCCTTCGCCCGTTGCAAGTAACGCGCCAGCTCCGGCGCGGCCTCTCCGGACGCCGCCGCCGCCATCGTATTGTTCATCGTCTACGCACAAAAAACAACCTCTAGATGATCAGTTACTCAGTGATGTTAGTTCGGATTCTAGTAGTGATTCGGATAATCGACGTCGTGACCGTAACCGAACACTGCTCACCCGATTAGCTACATCGAAGGATTTACCAATGTTTCATGGAGATCCAATGGAGTGGTTACAGTTTAAGGCAGCGTTCTATGAGTCGAGCCGTCTGTGTAAGTACAGTGACACAGAGAACGTGTGGCGCCTTCGTAAATGCTTGCGTGGTGACGCTAAGGAAGCTGTTTCATCGCTGCTGATTAGTAATTCTACGCCGCACGCTATCATCGACACGCTGGAACTCCGATTCGGAAGGCCCGAATGTATTATGCATAAAATCATGATCCAAATGAAGAAGATACAACCACTCTCAGAGTCTTATCACGGTGAGATCGTTAACTTTGCTATTAAAGTAAAAAACTACGTCGCCGCCGCACGAGCACTTAATGAAGATGATTATTTGCGAAGCCCAGAGCTGGTAGCTACAATTGTCAGCAAGCTGCCACCTTCTTTGATCACCAAGTGGGCTGACTTCACTTTTCAGAACCAAAGAAGCTCCACTCCAAAACTGCAAGTTTTAACCAACTTTCTATTCGATGAAGCGAAGAAGACTGCAGCTTCAGGCGTAAGTTACATTCACAGTCAGTCTGAATCAAAGCGAAAAGAAATAAAGTCGCAGCCTACAACGATGCATCGCCATAACGTGTTAGTGTGCGCTGGTGCTACCACTAGTGCACAAACTTGTAGGTTTTGCCGAGGTCTGAGTCATAACTTACATGACTGCGCTAAGTTTAAGAGAGCAATGCGCAAGGACCGCTGGCGCTTTGTACGCATAAAGAAACTATGTTACAAATGTCTTGGCGCGCG
Source organism: Teleiodes luculella (assembly GCA_948473455.1). Lineage (NCBI taxonomy): Eukaryota > Metazoa > Arthropoda > Insecta > Lepidoptera > Gelechiidae > Teleiodes > Teleiodes luculella. The sequence goes on from OX419605.1 coordinate 1,361,140, forward strand.
CCATAACGACCTGTCAGAATGCACAGCGCCCGACTGTGACGTCGAAGGATGTGGTCGTGGTCATCATCGCCTTCTCCATTGGAAACCGAAGGAGCCCACGAGCGAGTCTTCAGCGAGCCACACGACGCGTGATGCGTCACCACAGCGCGCCGCTCCGCCTTCCCCCACCGGCGACACGGAGACCGTCGCGCACGCAGCTGATCCGGACCCGCCTATCGAATCGTTGTCGGTAACAAATAAAGTTTTATTAAAAGTGGTACCGGTTACTGTGCGCGGACCTAAAGGTGATTTTCATACGCATGCATTGTTAGACGACGGTGCTACAGTTTCATTAATTTCGGCTAATATTGCGGAGAAGGCCGGCCTTCACGGTGAAAGTGTCAAAATGCGCGTTCGCGGCGCGTGGGATACCGGTGAATTGGTTTGTCAAACCGAACTTATTAATTTTAATATTAACAATACAGAAGGTAAGCAATTTAAAATTACTGCGCGAAAAATGAAACAGTTAGACTTACCAATTCAACGTTTTCCCTGTAAAGACTCTAATGTTAAATATAAGCATCTTAACTTGTGTTATTGTGACGCTAAACCCGAATTACTTATAGGTCAAGATAATTGTGATTTAATTGTTCCTATTACATGTTTAAAAGGGGAAAAAGGTGAGCCGTACGTCACAAAAACGAGATTAGGTTGGTGCGTTCATGGTTCTTTTAATAAATTTCATAATCACTCAGCTGATCGCTTTGTTACCTGTGCCTTTTGTTCAGACATAATAGGACAGTGTCCGCGTAGCCCCGCCGCCGTAGCAAACGGCGTAGACGTCGTAGACCTCGGCTACGAAACTACTACGCAGCCATCTGTGCCTCGTTCACCGCAGGTTTCACTAGCACGCGAATTCAATACTTGTGATCATCATCATTCTTATCAGGCTTTTAGTGATTTGACTGCACAGTATTATGCAGATTTAGAACTTAATGATTTTATAAAAAGATCTTTTACTTTGGACTCGGTAGGTATATGTAATAAACCTCGTCAAAATCCCGATGAAGTTCGCGCGCTCGAAATTTTAAATAAGACTTCCGACTTGATTGACGGACAGTGGTTTGTAGGACTTCCCTGGAAGAATGATAACTTTGTTATGCCCAATTCATATCCTACTGCAATGAATAGACTAAAAACTATTTTACGAAAAATTGATGCAAACGAGGCATACGCGGCCCGTTATCGAGATCGTATCGAGCACTTGTTTACCAATAACTACGCGCGGGAAATAAATTCCGATGAGCCTAGTTCTCGTATTTGGTACTTGCCTCACTTTGGGGTTGATAATCCCAAGAAAAAGAAGTTACGTTTAGTGTTTGACGCCGCTGCTAAGACGCAAGGTTATTCGCTCAATGATTTTCTTTTACAAGGCCCTGACTTATTATGCTCGCTTTACGGTATTATGTACAGATTCCGTGAAAATCCCGTAGGTGTTATCGGCGATATTAAAGATATGTTTTTACGTATTAAAATTCAACCGCAGGATCAAAATGCATTTAGATTTTTATGGACTGACAATGGTGATGTAAAACATTACGCAATGACTTCTCTTATTTTTGGCGCTAATTGCTCGCCGTTTATTGCACAATTTATTAATCAGAATAAAAACGCATCTCGTTTCCAAAGTGAAATGCCTATAGCGGTAAATGCTATTCAGACTAATCAGTACATGGACGATTATATCGATAGTTTTGATGACGAACGCTTAGCAAAACAGATAGTCAAAGAAATTTATTTTATTAATTTACAAGGCGGGTTTGAAATGCGTAATTGGACATGTAATGTTCCTTCCGTGCTAGACGAGTTGCCTAAGCAGACCTTAAGCGAAAACGCCGTAAGGTTCAATTTAGGAAATCAGCCAGAGCGTACACTTGGCCTTTTATGGTTTCCGTCAAGTGATACATTAGGTTTTAATCTTAGGTCTATCGATAACGATTCATTTCAAACAAAGCAGACGTTCACAAAGCGGGACATGATTCGAATTATAATGTCGATTTTTGATATGCATGGTTTTCTTACTCCGTTTACGATTCGTGCAAAAATTATGATGCAACAAACTTGGAAAATTAATTTAAAATGGGACCAGACGTTACCTGACGATTTATTAAATTCTTTTAATCAATGGCTAAGCGAATTGCATACCGTAGGTGAAATTCGGATTCCGCGATGGTACTTTAAAATAACGACCGAAGGTTCACAGTCTTCAGGCAGCCTTGGAGGCTCGTCCATGCTAGGCGCACGCAGCGCTAATGTGAGTGCGAGTGAGACGGCGCTTGAGCTACATGTATTCTGCGATGCATCGCCGAGTGCTTACGCAGCCGTCGCGTATTGGCGCAAGAAATGCAGTAATGGACAGATTATGGTGTCGTTCATCGGTAGCAAAAGCAGAGTTACTCCATTAAAGCCCGTTACTATACCAAGGCTCGAGCTACAAGGCGCGTTGCTGGCGTGCCGTTTAGCCGAAGGTATATGTAAAGAGCATCGTCTGGAGCCTACCGAAACATACTTTTGGACGGACTCCACCACCGTACTGCACTGGATCCGTAACGAAACGCGCAGTTATAAAATTTTTATCGCGAACAGACTCGGTGAAATCGACAGCTTAAGTAAAATCAGTCAGTGGCACTACGTGCCTACGAACCTAAATGTAGCTGACCTAGCTACGAAAAATAATAACTGCCAATTAAATAATGACTCGGAGTGGTTTACGGGGCCCTCATTTTTAAGTCACGAAAAGGAGGTCTGGCCACAAGAACCCTTGGTCAAACCAAATATTAGTAGCGATGTTTTAGAGCAAGTACATACTGTGTATGACGAAGCCGCCAGTCCTAGTGAGGACGCGAGTAACCTACCTATCCCGGAGCCTACTCGATTTTCAAGTTGGTTGCGTTTGGTGCGCACAACTGCGTATGTTTTACTTTTTATTGAAAAGTGCAAAAAGAAGGCTCAAGGTCTCACTAGTGAGTTGATGCACAGGGGGGAGTCGTTACTTCTTCGTTATGCGCAAGCGCAAAGTTTTAAAAATGACTTAGCCCTACTAAAACAGGGAAAACAGCCTAAATGCGACAGCCGTCTTCGCACGCTGACACCTGTAGTAGGAGATGACGGACTGATGAGAGTCGGAGGACGAATTCAAGCCGTACAAGATGTTAGCTCAGACGTGAAGTCTCCCATTATTCTTGATGGTAAACATCACATAGCCCGACTTATAGTAAAGGATTATCATGTTCGAGCCGCCCACTCCTGCAATGAGTTAGTAGTGAACGAACTGCGCCAAAAATATTGGCTCATCAGATTGCGCCCTACAGTTAGAACTGTAGCTTCGCAGTGCTATTTTTGCCGCATAAGGAAGGCTATGCCCAGGCCAACAAGGCTAGGAAATTTGCCTAAAGCAAGGCTGGCTCACCATCAGCGCCCGTTCTCCATGTGTGGAGTAGACTTGTTCGGCCCCATCGAAATTACCGTCGGCCGACAAAAACCACGGCGTTACGGAGTACTTTTTACGTGCCTGACAGTTAGAGCCGTACATATTGAGCTCGTGTCATCTCTTTCCGCTGACTCACTTATCATGGCATTACGTAGGATGGCAGCTCGCAGGGGTTGGCCCAAATTGATTTATTCAGACAATGGGACGAATATGCGCGGTGCCGATGTTGAGTTGAAAAAAGCGTATGCTGAGCTCGATCGAGACTCAGTAATGGCTGAAGCCCTCAACCGCGGTGTTGATTGGCACTTTATTCCACCCGCTAGTCCACACATGGGTGGAGCTTGGGAGCGCCTCATCCGCAGTGTTAAAACGGCTCTCAAAGTGGTGCTTAAAGATCGTTCACCCAGAGAAGAAGTCCTTTCAACACTCTTAGCTGAAGTGGAGAATATGATCAACAGCCGGCCGTTGACACACGTTTCTGTTGACCCCCACGGCATGGAAGCTTTGACACCAAATCATTTTTTAATTGGTTCGTCGTCCAACTTACCCTTACCCGGTGTCTTCGATGAAGGAGATCTCTATTTGAGAAAACAATGGCGTATATCCCAACGCCTTGCAGACTTGTTTTGGAGCCGATGGCTTAAAGAGGTTCTTCCTACACTTGCCCCTCGTCAGAAATGGCTACGTGAAGGGCACCAATTCAAAGTGGGAGATCTTGTGGTAGTAGCAGATCCAACCTCGCCACGAAATTATTGGCCAAAAGGAGTGATCCAAGCGGTTTACCCAGGTAGTGATGGGCGAGTTAGGGTTGTCGATATCAAAACTAAGACCGGAGTGATGAAGCGACCAGTGACCCGCGTAGCTTTACTCTTTAGTGATGAGTGTCGTGATGCCGACACTAGGGGGGAGGATGTCGACGACGGCCACCTGAAATAAAACTTAAAAACTAAACTTATAATTAATCTTAAAACTACTGTTTATATATACTTAAAATAGTTAAAACTTATATCTATGTACTTACCTTAAACCTAAATGCTACAATGTATGCACAGAGTTTATCAAAACCTTTGTTTTGTAATATTTTCGTTTTCAAATTAAAGCAAGCGAACCAGGGCGCGAAGCTAGTATTTTCTATATACGTAATTGATGCGCCTGCGCAATCGATCATCAATAGTTAACCTTCAGTTGTCCTATAGCCTCCTCACGCACCACCCGTGCTGCTCGCTCGCGCGCTCTGGTCGATTTTTATTACGAATTTGCTTGTTTCTATCCACTTTCCACACCAGCGTCCTTATATCTTCTACACGCTATTTACATTCGATTTGTGTGATAACTTTTCCAGTTTGTAGAATTTGCTATTCAGATTTGGACTCATATTATATAGAGTCAAATTTCAGGATAAGATTTGAATCTGCTATGATAAAGTGCCTGTTACTTCCAAAAAATGACAGTTTCTTATACACTTTATTGTGATATTTTGAGAATTCAGGCCAAACTTTTTTATTTTACTTGATTGTTTTCCCAGGAGCGTGCAAGTTTCCTCACGATATTTTCAATTAGGTACCGTGACTATAGGTATTAATTTAAAATAATTTGTATCTCGAAGCCTTAAAAACGACAGTTTTATACCTCGTTTCATATGAAAGCACAATTAAACTATCCAGATTGTGCTTAATTCTAGAGATACTGGTATTATTAGTACCTAATGCCAGTTATAACTGCCACTGCTTCCATTTTCAAAGCCAGTTATTTTAAATCTGTCAACTAAAAAACCCATGAAAGCAGTATTGAGATAACCTTGAAATCTTTCGTTGTCTTGATCTAGTGCCAAATAATATATTAGTTTCGGTAGAAGTTACTCTTCTGTTACAAAACTTTTGAATCGTAAAAACTGAGGATCTCTTACATTTCCCCGGTAATCATTGCGAATAGGAAAGTTTTGGGAGTGCTGCAAAGTTTAAGATTTTCAATATATTGGACTAGATTTATTGACGAATCTTTCTTCTTTTTTCGAGTCGGCAGGAAACTCAAATACCTAGTCTCGGTCTAAAAAATACTAACATACACTCTATCTCTACACTCTACACTCTATCTAGCATCTTCAGTAACCTACATGAAGTCCCACCGCATAAAAATGATGGGCAGCATGGAAAGCTAGTGAAATGGTCAATTTTCTAGGGAACAAGACCATATCATATATCACTTACCTATTCAAGTATAATTTCCACCTGAACAAATTTTACTTACTCCGCAATCTCATCAACCTGATCCTGTAGGTATCATGCTGAGGATCGCGAGTTCGCGAGTTAAAATCCCGCTCGGGATAAATTTCCTTGTGTTGAGCAATAGTACCTTGTACTTAGATGTTAAAGTATCTATCCATCATCATCATCTAATCAAGAGTATTTTGAATTCTGATCATGATCACCCAAATTATTAAAAATAATTAAAACGAAGTCACAGATACGTAGTTATTTGATCTAATTCCTACAATCAATTAATTTAACACACGCTACATTAAAATTGGTCTTGATGAAATAATTTAAGTTTATAATCCTTGATTTCACAACATTTTGGTCTATTTTGTACTTTGAATCCCAATATATCGCTGTTAAGATTAATTTGCATCGTGGAAATTCTGCTTTATTGAAAATTAAATTTTAAAGGGTGTCAAAAATAATATTATTCTTTGTTGACGTAGGCTCGTTGAAATTCTGCTTTATTGAAAATTAAATTTTAAAGGGTGTCAAATATAATTATTCTTTGTTGACGTAGGCTTTCTTTACTACCAACTTATCAGTCCGCTCTGACTCGCAAATCTCTAAGCAGGCACCCTAATCTCCAGTCTTGGCAAGCGGGTTAGTACCTCAGTCGTTTTTGGAACGCCCTTATTCCGTAATAGTAAGGCGTATTTCGCGATTTAATTATCCAGCCGCATATGCTGGCTACTGTACGTTTAGTCCACGTGGTGTTTCATTTATACATTTGTGTCCAATCCCGGGAAGTCAGTTCCTCAATCTTTTATTACCAAAAGTCGCAAAAACTTTTCAACTTGCGTCGTAGTCAGGCACTTTCTTCAATTACAGTAAATTTATCACACCGCTTCCTCCCATCAGCAAAACTTTACCAACTTGGGGCTATGTGGGCGTCTTACGTGCTATTATGTAATTTGTATGTACATAACATACTATTCGTAGACACAGTGTCTCCTAAAACATCCGGGACTTCGCACGACATGGCATTCTTGAGGAGTTTGTGCTTCATGTACTTTTATCCTTATGTGTATAATGCATACGGATCTGATTTGCATAATCCCATTTGAAAGAAAAGAAATAATGATCCCTTTCGTAGTTCTATGATGAGTAAACGACAAATGAACGATGTTATGAGTGCAATAAAAAAAGGACGAAATTTTCTGAAGTTGCTTTAGGGACTACGCCTATGCGCGATGAGTGATTGATGACTCTAAAATTAAAATTGCATCAAGATTTTTTATGGCTTTTTTTATGCCATAGGTCAAGAATTTCCAATTTTAAAAGACTGTTCGTCTGAAAATTTCTTTGGATGCGGGTTTCCGAAGACTAATCATTGTGATTGTTTTTTGACTGGAATTATGACGTTATTTACTATAACGTACAACAAAAAAAGCAATACAAACAATAGTCAGGCAACATTGGCCAACTCATACGAAGAAAAAGAAAAAATCAGTTGAAGTAATAGTGGTAATGGTAAACGCAAATAATTTTTAAATTTAATCAAATTTAGTCAAGCTCCCGGATGCCCTAACCTGACTCGTGCTTGTATCGCCCTCACGTACTTAATAAATACAAAACGCTTGTCCTAAGGGAATTCTAATATACCTGTTGGGTTTTAAATGCGGCACAACATCATCCATGTAGAATGACTCCGTGAATCCATGATGGGTTTCCTTGAAAACGGGTTGGAGTATGACCAATTTTACGATAAAGTTTTGAGTTAGAACAATTTGGGAATTAAGCAGGTACTTTGCAGATATAATTGGTTTCGTCTTGGTGGATAGCAAAATAGAATGCTTTTGTGAATGCTTTGGAATAAACGTTTTGATGCACATAAGGTATAATATGACGATAACAATATTCTCTTCTTCTGCGTATTGTTTTTTGAATAGAGTAGATGAATATCATAACGCTCCACAGCAATAAAAGTGTGTTTATCTACACACATACATAACTGCGTGTTTCAATGTGGTACCTATTATTATTATCGTTGGTGACCTTAAACTGCTGAATAAATGAAAAATTATATATCGGGATATTTATGTTTTTCGAATATACAGCAATCTTACCTGCTTGTAACTCTAAATAAATTATCAAGAAGTTTCTTTACGTTCTAATTCAGTGATATATATAGAACTCCCTTGGATTGTCGTAACAAAGCTTTCATACTTTTTTAGACTGACTTGTTTACACTTTTTTTTCGATATTCATTTGTTTGTCATCCATCATTCAACTCTTCAGAAGAATGAAAAAAGAAGTAAGACTGTTGTAATGTAGAAACAATGTTACTTCGTTTATATGAAAGGAATTGGAATCAAATGAAACATTCGTTCAATATGAGTTGGGCTGCATAGATGCGTGTGGTCTGAGTAGAAGCGATAGGATGAGCGGGTTTAGGGATGGACGGTGTGGCAATGGCGAGTTCACTTTATCAAAAACAAAGCTTTCCGCCGCGTTAACAGTTTTTCCAGTGGGCATAAGGCATTTTCCCGCAATAAAAGGTAGCCTATGTTTCTCAGGGTGAATGTAGCTTTCTATTGGTGAAAGAATTTCTGAAATCGGTTTGTAGTTTTTGAGTTTATTCATTACAAACATACATACACACACACACAATAATACAAATCTTTCCTCTTTATAATATTAGTATGACCACTCTCTGGAAAGGTTAAGTTTTGTGTTTACTGAATATTTGCTACGAATACTTTTAGAAAATGACATAGTTTCTATTTGTTATTACCTATCATAATCATAGGTAATCATAAATCATCTCTATCTCTTTTTCATGCTTCTTTTTCACACAAGACGTACTATTGTCCGGGGGGAATAGCCGATTTGTACTGTTTTCCGTGTTTTTCATGCTAGACAACACAAATTCGTTACCAAATTATATAAAACACATTCTTTTCCCTAACGTGGTGAGAAGAGTTTTACTAAGCCAACTTTTTCGTCATAAACATCACATATAATAAAACTTTAATTTGCCGCGTTTGTGTAGTCTAATGCGTTTTCAATTATCACTTTTCTACAAACAAAATCATGTTCTTCGACAACAGTATTGTTTGTAATCCCGCTAGCACTCGGCCCCAACCTTTAGTTCTTGAAACAATTTTCTATTTCTGCACAATCGGTTCAGCTGTTACTGCTACTAGTGCTCAACTTGTTGGTGCTATATAAACGGCGGTACATTGACGATGCTCATAAAATCGAATAAAGGTCGAACTCTTGAGCAATAGCTTTAGTTAAATGCGCATCAGAAATACTGGCTGGTTGTAAAATAGGAGTGGTGGAATTTTGTATTTGAAAAAATTTACTATAAATCTGTAAAATAACTGGCCACTTTTAAATCGAGCAGCATTTAAAAAAAGATAGGTAATTTAAACGTAGTTTCAGGTACCAGCCGGTTATAAAATTTGATGATGGTGGAAAAATTGATTTTAGAAAACAGTATTGTGATTGTGACTCACATGCAGCAGATTTCGAAAGCGTACAGGCACGTTAACGACAAAACCGCCCAGAAAAAACTAATAAAAGACTCCAAGGGCGTGTGCCGGCGCCGCGCCGTAACCGTCTACGACCAACAATCTTCTTTGATGACTTTACACAAACTATTTCTAAATCATCGTATTTTCTTGACACGATAGAGTTTTATGATCTGGGTCGTAAACCAAACATCCAGTCCGACTGCCTTCATTTCGAAGTGGCGCAAAATTTACACGTACTCCACCACTCAAATTTATTACAAAACTTTCACGATTCCACAATAACTTTCGGAAACTCTAAGAAACTGCATGCATTCTGTATTCGCTCCGTTAACTACCTAAATGCATATAATTGAAAACGCTTTGCATTCCACCTTGCAACGAGATTTATTCATCGATACATGGACGGATTTATTGTAAAATTACGTGCGTTGTCCACAAAACGCGCGCGTCGAACGAAACGCACGCAGCCCGATGCGCGCCAAAACCGCGCGTGGCAAGATGGCTGCCGCCGGTGCGTGAGTTTTTTCACGGCATCTTTCCGCGTACGCCGTGATTTTGGCCAGTGCTCCTGTGTGACGTAGCCGACCCAGTTAGGTACGCCAACGAGTGCCACGGCCAAGTCCAGTCGAGCCGGGTATCCCCAATGAACCAGCGCCAATATCTATAAAATAAATTGGCCCGAGAAATAAAGACGGAAAAAAAATAATGATGAAGGAAACGTCAGCCATGCGGTCTGATTTGCCGCCAAAATTTTCAGGGTGAACGCACTCCAGTGTTTTGGCATAGTCCGGCGTTGGAAGTTGTCCTAATAGTTTGTTTGATTCGATAAGGAACATAGGAGTATTGGTTCATCTGTTACTGTTTGTAAACTCTACCTACAAAACATTACAGGATTATACGTCTTCTAAATCATGACCAATTTTGTCTTTTGAAGGATTGCTTTGGCTAACTTTGTTATCATTTAATAGACGTACATGCCCTTTGGAAGCAGTATCTGTGTACCTACCAACATTTTGATTAGAGGAATAAGCAGGAATTTTTCTGTATGAAACCTCATGGATTTGTCCAAAATACCCTGCTACTTTTGAAGTAAACGACGATCCCATAAAATAAATGCAAAATTGCTCACAGTTTATATGCACAGTATTTACCTGCTAGACAAAATATTCCAATGAATTGCAAAGTCTAGTAGATTCAGTGAATCCCGTATGATATCATCCTCGTATCAAAGTAAAAGCCGCTCGCAGCCAGGGCCTCTGCCAACAATCTTACTATTCAGCATTTTGTTGTTCATATTATGCCAAATATTTGCACCTTATCGCTGGCATATTGTGATATTTTTACGACGCCATTTTTGTTTATTCCCGCGCCTTTTGGCGTCCTACGCGTGGGTTGTTTGTTTTCGGTATAAATTGGGTGAGGTTAGGTATGCGAAGCGGTTTTTAATCCCACGGAAAGGATGTTTATTTTACTGGCAGTTTCAATTTTATGGGAAGGAAGCATTTCATGAGCAGACTATAAAACTTTAAGAAAGTATTTTCCAGTGCCAAAATAGTATTTGACTCAACTATTACTTTGAAGAAATATAAAGCAATCTTCCATGATGATTTCTAGTTCTTATTTGCTTCGATCACAGTTCTTTCGGTCAGTATTTTGGCAGCCAGTTTCCAAAGCTAGACTTCATTCACAGGTGCGTACGAGCAGCACGTGCGACTAGTTTTGGCTGTAAAAGTCATAACTTTGGCACTCCAAAGTGTCAACGCCCCTTCACTTGCGAGGAGATTCCGTGACGTCACAGAGGGTCCTGCCAAGTGGCACCTAGGGGAGTTTGGCAGGGTTCCGCACGGTTAGCTGGCCAACTGACTGTTTTGACTGGACCATTGTTTGTCTCGTGATAAACCTTTGTTAGATACAGAAAGATTTTATCATCTTTTAATAGGTTTTAGTACGTTTTTTACATCTAATTAAAAAAAATATTAATGAAATAGAATTTGAAAAAAGTTCACGTAACTAATCATCATGATATTTTTGTTTGGTTTAAATTTACTATGTTTATTTAATAACTCTAACAACTTACAAATACAAATACAAATACAAATACAAATATTCTTTATTGCACACATTCTTTATTGTAACTTATGTTTTGACCATATCCTTTAAGTTTCAAACTTTTTATGGTAACCAAAGGGTGAGACCAAAGTCTAAAAACGCGGTGTTGTAAGTAGTTTATTTACTGAAATGTTCAGTTTACAAATTGTTAGAGTCTACTTTCTCATACTGATTTACAAATTCTTCATGAAACTCATTTTATGACTAAAAAACGTCCGTTTATTTATAAGAATAATATGTAGCTCCAATATATTTATAGACTCCATGTATCCAGTGATTACAAACAAACTAGATTCTTCAATGAAAGCGTACTCTCACAGTTTGGATGTTATCCAATAAAGAACTGACTACTCACCTTAATTTTAATGATCAATCTACAACATTCAACAATATCGTACAAAAATGCGATTAAGTTCCAAGTTTTTTGTTTGTTTTGAAAGTTATTTAAAAAAGTACCTGTTAGATTTTTGACCAAATCATTTAATTGTAATGGGATTCCTGTTTTTGGATTGGACTATTCCAATAAAATTCTTCCTGTGAATGTTGTAGGGAATAGGCATCAGTAATCAGTCAATGTAACAAAATATGTGCCGAAAACAATTGTGTCAACGATAGAGGTACATTTTTTTGCCTGCGCTTTGTCAACCTATTTCGTCACCATTGGCAGGCACCAAGATTGAGGATTATGGTAAAAACCGACCGAGGGAAAGGCTAAAGAGAAAAGGAACAATTACATAAACACTAAATTCCTATCTAAAACTAAACTAAGAAATTAAGTCAATAATAAGGATGAAATTCGAAACAAATTAAATATTGTAGGGCAAGCAATTACCACTGTGAAAGAGAATCCTGCCCAAAAGGACACACCTACTGTTCCACTTGGCGAAAGCAATAAATTTTGCACATAACAGAATTTAACATAGAATTTAAGTAAACAATAGCGGATTCAGTACGTGTGTGAGGGCCTACATAAATCACTCGACACATTTGCATGAATTAAGTTATGATTCAAAGCTCATACAATACATTTTGTTTGGGAGTCTCGAGCTGAATACTAAGTAGGTTGTTAACAAGTATGACACACGATGATTACGGCTTTGATTGGGTTCGTTTATACGATACTTAATACTGATGTTTTTAATTTAATTGACTTTTCAAGTGTTATTAAACTTAGCAAGACCGTGAAATTCACATTCCTGCTAATAATAAGTTAGACCACAGACTTCGAGTTATTATACGTTGGTCAAAGTAGTTTTTCATGGTTCGGGTTTGATCGAATCTCGAATTAAAATACTTATGGGTGTTTTTGTGCAACAACTTTTATGCGTTGCATTTTTTATATTTTCCTTATAATTTTCCAAAAAACCTAATATACTTCCTAAGCTATAGGCTTAGTCTAGATAGTTTTTGAAAAAATACTCTGGGTAGATGAATAAATAAATATGTACGAGTAAGTATCTAATTTAATAAAGTTTAGTTGACTAAAAGTTTAGTGTCATACATTTTATTCGTAGTTATATCTACAGGGTGGAAAGTAATTTTAATACTGTATATAGAAAGTTCTGCTCAAAGGAAACATTCCTGCATTTTTGAAAAGAAAGAAATCTAGGTACGAATAAGGAATCGGAAGGAATTTGTTCCTTTTAAAGTTTATACCATCGTATATGTATATAATGGTCTCTAGAAGCATGTTTGTTCCCATGAAAGGGTTACATCCATCAAACGATAGATTAAGCAACCTTAGAGAGCCTAATCGACTTTGATGGTCAAGTGTGAGATGGTATTAAATACAATACTTTTAAAATAACGGTTTTGCATTGTTCGTTTTTTTTGCTTGGCAAAAAGTTCACTGACCGCTCTGTCATAATTAAGGTCCTAAGCGTCATTTTATGTGGCTTTGTATTTTAATCACTGGCCTTACAACAGCAAGTACTTGATACTATTACGCCTAAAATGTTTTACATTTTTTTATAATTTAGGTCATGGTAATGACTGGATTATAATTTATAAGTGAACGTTATTTGTTTTCATCTGAATTTCGTACGATTTTTGTGTGTTAAAACAAATTGTAAATACCTAGTTTTGTTTTATTCGATCGGTTTTGTAAAGACCGTTTGAATTATAAAATATTTTTGATGATTTGAGAATCTTGTATCTCCTTACAGAATATGTTTTTGTATTTCCATGACTTAATGATAAAGTTTTGGAAATACCACTCCATAACAAGGTGCCCGAAATATTTTGTCCCAACTCGGGCGCCAAATCACTGAGCTCGTTCAAAAACCCAAATTCTAAGTTCGGGCGATTTCTTTTTGTATGCTTACAGGACGAGTTCCATCCGTTCATAGAGGCCCTAATGCCTTTTGTGAAGTCCTTTTCGTACACGTGGTTCAATCTACAGGCGGCCAAACGGAAATATTACAAAAAACACGAAAAACGGATGAGTCTTGAGGAGGAGCGGCATACAAAATATGAATTACAGGTAAATATTTAGCCTTTTTATTGTTTTTGAACAAAGATGTCATGCAATGCATTTGATGTCTGAATCAGAAATATTTACTCTATGTATGTTTTTTATCTGATTGACGCTATTTTGCTACTATAATGCTATGCTAATTTTTAACTGATATAGCGACACAACACACTACGTGTAAATTTATTAAATAATCATTTTAAAAAGCTGTAGTTTTAATCAATCAGAGTTACTGTGTGAAAGGATTGATTTATTGTAATTGGAGAGAATAATTAAACAATTAAAAAAAGTTAAGGTGATTGAATTGTATTAAAAAATGAAATGAATAATATAGTTAGGAAATAATAGAATTAAATAAATAAGGTGTGTAAAGATTTCATTGCAGGACCGGCTGTAACTAAGAAGCCTTTGTCTAATATTGGACATCTTTTAGCAAAAATTGATGCTGATGATGACAATAAAAATACTAATATTCCAGAACGAGAAAGCAGAAGTGAAACAGAAATGGGCGTCAAGGTTACTAGGGAAGCTGCGCAAGGACATAACTCAGGATTGCCGGGAAGACTTTGTCCTGAGCATTACTGGGAAGAGGCCAGCGGTGTGCGTGTTGTCAAACCCGGATCAGAAGGGGAAGATGCGGAGGATAGACTGTCTCAGACAGGCTGACAAGGTGAGGTGGGGTTTTAAAGTACCTAGTGACAACATGTTTTGGATCTAAACCCCTTATTCATAAAGTTGCTTAAAGTAAAACAATACTCTTGTCCCGTTCCATTTAAATGTCAAAATACCTATAACGTAATATTATCTTACTATAAGCAATGTTTACAAATAATGGGCTAAGTTAGTAAATGGCTCTTGGACTTAATGCTGTATTTTTAAAATTAATACTTTACAATAATAATATCATCAATAGATTATTAAAATCAATAGTCAATTAGTCAGTATCCAAAGGTAATACTAATACACCCAATAAGTCAACTTACGATGACATTGACACTATAACTAAAATAGCCTATAATACACCAATAGACGATGATAAAACTAAATCAATACATTCTATCCTTACAGGTGTGGCGCTTGGACCTAGTAATGGTAATACTGTTCAAAGCCATACCATTGGAGAGCACGGATGGGGAAAGACTGGAGAAGCACCCGGAGTGTACACAGCCAACATTGTGTGTGAACCCTTACCACATCAATGTATCCGTGAGAGAGCTCGACCTTTACCTCGCGAACTTCATCAACAGCTATGGTAATGGGAGCGACGGTCTGCCAGGTCTTTCGCTCAGTTATATCATTCATGTGATTGCTTGTTTCTCCCTTTTTGTTTCTCGAAGTACTGACCAATGATTTTACTTGAATTTTCTTAGTGTGGTATTCTTGCGTTGCAAATTCAACGTATGAAGCTAGATTGTCTGGAAATTTATTTCTTGCTTGTTTCTTTTTTGTTTATTTCATTTGTTTTTGGTAATACTTTTAATATACCTACTTACTATATTATTATTATTGTTCAGTATTTTTTTGACGTTTTAATTTGCAAGTAGGATGATTATAATAAAGTAATTAACTTGCTTTATATTTTATCTGGGTTTCGAAAATAGAAGTACCTAGGTACTTATCTGTTTTATTGTATCTCTCAATATCTGATTTACTCCTAAGAAGAGCTTTTTCTCTATGGTAATTCAGTTGAGAACAATATAAGTATCAGTTGTAATATTTTTTACATGAGTTAAATATTTTTTCCTACTGCTTCAAAGTCAATATTTTCTATTATCATACGTATATGACATGACATTGTACTAGGTACAGATAGGAAAGTACATTTCCTTTCGTTTCTACGATCCTTGCTAACAACTCCATGTGTTTCAGATATCCTAAGCGGATCCCTCTCGCCTCATCCTCCTAGAGATAAAGAGAACGAACACGAGGCCAAAAACAAAGGTAACGCCGGCCTCCGGTGTTGTGACGTGTCTGTTCTTTCTATAGTCTATGGTCAACGTTGTAGTAGCTTTAGCAGTACAAGATAAAAATTCAATAAAACTAACTTACAAGACACATAGCTATTTCAACAAACATTCACAATTACAAAATGAGAGTTTGTTGAAGTTGATGTATCCTTCGCTAAAATTATTCTCTACCATCTTGCGTCAAAATTCGATAGTTTAGCTCACCATGCTTATTTATAGTCTCCTAAAGGTAAGTGTCTTATTTATCACAGATTCATTAATTTACAGTAAATCTTTAATATCGTATTCAATATCTTCGTGTCTTATAATATTATTCAAACGCTCCTACAACTACATCGTTGATCTATAAGTATTGTGTAACTATAGAAAGAACATTTTTGAGTTTTGTTTTCTGCACAAAATTGTGTCTTGAAAATTTATTTTTATTATTCAATTCTGTATTTTGTGAATTTTCAAAATAATCCCATCATTGGCTTGCACTCACACCTTTTATGCTTATTACCAAAAACTAAATTATAACGTTTTGGGATTGCAATTGCTCGTTTGTTTTTGTATCAGTAGTCGGTGTTCTTTCTCTTTCATTCTTTCTGTCTTTGTATAAGTTAATGCTCTTCTAATGACAATTTATTATTTTCTTTTAAAAATCTTATTGAACATGATTTTTAGAGAAGCATTGACGTAAAGCCTGAAACGTTTAGGTATCTATGTTTAGATATTAACTGGATGTTGTGTGTATTTAGATTTAATGTTGTAAATAAGACATCCCTGTTTTATGCGCAGGTATTAACGTAGCTCTGTACTTTTCTTCGTTCATCTATTTACTACTTTTATTTATACTATCAAGTTGAGAATCAGCATTAGCTTTAGTTGTAACTGCAATAGTATAATCCTCTTTCACTCTGATATTATTGCAAGGTTTGAAATGTTCATCTATATTTTTACCATCTAGTTTGTAAAACTGCATGCGTACCTTCTCAGTTATTTCAAGAACCATTTGCTGATCCTCAGCTCTTACATGCACCTCCATAGTTTAAATACAGAGATGACATGTCATAATATCTTGGATATCGATTTCAGGCTATAGCCACAATCCGTATAATGGAGTAATTTGCAACGACATTATTCTAGCCACCGGTGTCTTCTCCTCTAAAGAACTATGGAAGTTGTCTAAAGGTACGTTCGTGTTTTGTGTGTAGTTTTGATAATATTTAATCTACACCATGGAATTTCCTTGCTTCTTTCATCATTTTATGACCAATATCTAAAATAAAGGAAAATGTCCCTAATGTTTTGTCTCTCTCTCCTTCTCTTGCTCTCTCTGATCTGGCTGATTCAAAGTTAATTTTCTCATTAGTAATGTTTAGAACTGAAAATCTTCAATGAATTTGAACTATCTATCGTAAAATATTCCATGGTGTATGATTGAGTTTGTACGTCAGGTTTTTGGCTTGGAATACTTGTGTGAATTAATCTAAAATCTATAATTATTTAACATGACTTTGGCGGCCATTGCCTTAGATTCATTGTGGAAAATCGAAAAGGCGTCCAAATTTAATGTATGTACCTACGTACAGCCTATTTACCAGTCCATTTCGTCAGACTTAACATTCTATGATGAGGCTTTGTAAATTATACGAGTAAATATTATCACTGTTAACTTTAGCTACTCTTTAATGGTCATGTACCTTAATTCATGTACCTTAATTCGTCTCGAAACCTTCAGAAAGTATTCAAATAACACTATCTAAGCCAGGAACCAAACAACCAGAAGTATTCTACTAACTCAAATTGAACACCACTTCTTATTCCAGCTTCCATCCTCCAAGAATCCGGGTCGGAGTCTCCAGGCGGCTCCGGAGGCGGCATTAAGTTGGAGTCAGGATACTACTGCGGCTACAACAGTCCAGCCCCTCCCGCCTTCGAGCCTCCATCCGAAAGAGCCACACCTTCTGCCATGCTTGTTGGACAATGCTTCAGTAAGTCCTCGTTTACCCTTTATGAGGCAAAACAACTTTATAAAATTAATTCGTTTTTGACTTTATGTTGAGGGTATGGGTTAAATTCAAGAGCTTCTGAAATATGTAAGTTTAGCAAAAACTACAGACAATTTGTTTTGATTGCACCATGAAATTTTAATGAATAAAATATATTTAAACCTACAAACTATAAAGCGAAAAATAAGCACGAAATCAGATAAACCCTACAACCAATCAAAGTTCATTTGCATTAATGATTCCGAGTAAAAATCTAATTACTATGTCAATGACCCATTACTCGTAAAACATTACTTAAACATCACAATAGGCCGCCACTATTGATATTCTAAGGACACCCGGCGTCGACTCGTGCGCACGTGTTACTATAGCTAAATATAGTCGTGCTATGAAATTGAACTTTGATGAATCAGGACATGTGGTTACCGGGAATTGTGAATATGTAATTATTTTTAAGGAAGATGATTAAGTAGATCGTAATTTGTCAATTTTGTGAGATTAGTCGTTCGGTCCAAAATTCTCAAATGCCAATAAAATAAATGATAAAATTGATGGATTATTGGTTTTATCAAAGGTAGTTTAAGTAAGACGCAGTGATACTTGTAAAAAAAATGTTACCAACAATAAATAATTTGTAATAAAAATTATGAGGTAGAAAAACTCAGAGGTAATAAAAAATATGTAATTCATGAGACACCATAGTAAAAGAGACACTTTTGGTTTGTCCGTTAAAACACAAAATTAAAAGGGCATAAAGTATCTGAAATTATTAAGTGAAATTTCAGAAAATTCTCTAGTTTGAAATTAATTGCTTCAACAAAATAATTTTTCTAAAGCCCGACCAGAGGAATAAAAAACCTCGCCATATTGCGGAATTTAAAGGGAACTAATATTATAAGGAAAATTGTTGCCATAAACACAAAAACATACACGTGGCGCTCCCAAAGCAGGATTTTTATATCTCTGGTCAAGCTTTATTCAATGTTTTTGTTTTAAAAGTATTACTTTATCGTGTCATCTCTCTCACTTGCAGGCATTCCTCACAGTTCTGCGGGTTTGAGTGCGTCGCAATCGCCGCTAGTTCCCTCCAACACAATTTTCTACCAACACCCACCCCCCACCACCGACACTCATCCCTCTGGTAAGCTTCTATGTGCTTTGTTATAGTTAGTATTTGGTAAACAACCAAAAATATCAGATTTAAAATGAAAATGGGCAACAATTTATGAAGTTTCAGCTATGTCCATCCAATGATGAGAATGATTTGCTCGAGTACCTTAGATAACACAATTTTTTATGTTTTTATTTTGCATAAAAGTTACTTAAGTACCTATTTCTTCTGTAAATTGTAGAACTAAGGTAGGGTGTTCATGAAAATTTCGTCTTCTAAAATCATCGACATTAAAGCTCTAAAACGCGGTTTTAGGTTCAACTTTACAAATAATTTAACCATTAAAATCATCGACATTAAAGCTTTAAAACGCGGTTTTAGGTTCAACTTTACAAATAATTTAACCATTAAAATCATCGACATTAAAGCTCTAAAACGCGGTTTTAGGTTCAACTTTACAAATAATTTAACCATTATAGTTTGTACAATAATTCAGGAAGATTAATTCAAAAATCAAAAATCCTGCAGATTTTACGTCCAAAAAATTACACACCAATGATTGTATTAGAAGCAGCACATCACGTGTCAACACTACAGATAAATATTACATTTCTGTTCCAGTATCAGAAGGTTTGTCAGGACAGCATTCAGGAGGGAAGTACGGAGACGGAGCGCCCCAGGACTCTCTCGGGGATTTCGTCACATTTGTGTGTCAGGAACCACCGTCAGATGTCCAACAATTGCAGGTTGGTGATATCCTCAGTCATCATCAACATAAAAGCTTACAAATGTCTCTAGTTTATACTGCGAACTTCTCAATCGAAGTACATTCAGGGAATTAAAGAGAAAGTCAATTTGTGAGTTCTATACCAGTTACGAAGAATCGCTAAACTTAAGTGGCAATGGGCTGGGCACATTGCGAGTAGAACCGACGGTCGTTGGGGCAGAAAGGTTCTTGAATGGCGGCCGCGCGCCGGAAGACGTAGTGTGGGCAGGCCCCCCACGAGGTGGCCAACGATCTGGTGAGGGTCGCGGGAAGCCGCTGGATGCGGGCCAAGCAGGACCGATCATTGTGGAGATCCTTGGGGGAGGCCTTTGTCCAGCAGTGGACGTCTACTGGCTGAGATGATGATGATGATGATACCAGATACTAGTATTTACGCTGATATCCCTTTGTTGTGCTCAAACTCAAAATGAAAACACTACTAAGCTCAAAGATCAACGCAACACAATGCAGAATTCCCATCTTTTGACTTTACCTGATTGATCTTAAAAGCTACAAGTCCTTGAAAACTAAGACATGCAGTTTCTGACATTTCACGTTATGTAGCTATTAGGGTTTTAATTTCAAATTGTTCATTCCAGGTGCACAGTCTGTCCCGAAGCCCAAAGCCAGCATACTTCAGTAGTTCCATGTTACCACCACCGCCGTTACCACCGATGGCTCGACCTGTTGCTATTATAAGATCCACTGGTAACTATACTTACTAAGAAATGATTAAGTTATTCTGTCTGTTTCGCTTTCACGACTAAAGGATTACGATTAAAAATTGCTGGGTGATGAATGTTGAATTGTGCTACATTTTATCTGTTTTGGTCAGGTAAAGTCAAGAACACGTCAAGCTGAACACTTTCATCTTTGCATTGTTCTTATATTCGTTGAAAGAAAAACGAGTGGTAATGTGGGTGTCTGAACACCGAAGTTTCAAAGTACGTAGCCTCCTAGCTCTTTGAAAGCGTTAACAAGCTGTATCATCTTCCAGTCTTCATTAAGTGTCAGTTCAATTAGCATTTAAATATGGAACAAAATCTTTCCAGCCAGTGAGATGGTAGGCAAAGGAGCTTTATTTATTTTATTTGACGGCCATGTAGCCTAGTTGGTAGTACGTCTGCCTACGAAGCACAAGGTCGCGGGTTTGAATCCCGCCCAGGGCAAACATTCGTGTGATGAGCACTTGTGTTTGCCTTGTGTCTGGATATTGTATATTTATATATGTATGTATATCAGCTATCTGACACCCATAGTACAGGCTCTGCCTAGTTTGGGGTCAGATGGCCGTGTGTGAGATGTCCCACATAATAATTATTTATTTATTATTTATTTATTTATCTTCACCTATCGACATAAAAGCTCTTCAAAAACGTAAACAGCTATTTCTTCTTCTCCATTAACTGTTAGTTCAATTAGCATTTAAATATGGAACACAATCTTTCCAGCCAGTGAGCTTCATCTTCACCTATCGACATTTAAGCTCTTTAAAAACGTAAACAGCTGTTTCTTCTTCAACATTAGATGTCTGTTAAATTAGTATTTAAATATGGAACACAATCTTTCCAGCCAGTGAGCTTCATTTTCACCTATCGACATAAAAGCTCTTCAATAACGTAAACAGCTGTTTCTTCTTCTACATTAGCTGTCAGTTAAATTAGCATTTAAATATGGAACACAATTTTCCAGCCAGTGAGCTTCATCTTCACCTATCGACATAAAAGCTCTTCAATAACGTAAACAGCTGTTACTTCTTCTACATTAGCTGTCTGTTAAATTAGCATTTAAATATGGAACACAATCTTTCCAGCCAGTGAGCTTCATTTTCACCTATCGACATAAAAGCTCTTCAATAACGTAAACAGCTGTTACTTCTTCTCCATTAACTGTTAGTTCAATTAGCATTTAAATATGGAACACAATCTTTCCAGCCAGTGAGCTTCATCTTCACCTATCGACATAAAAGCTCTTCAATAACGTAAACATCTGTTTCTTCTCCATTAGCTGTCTTTAAATTGGCATTTAAATATGGAACACAATGTTTCCAGCCAGTGAGATGGTGGGCGGAGGAGCTTCGCCGTCGCCGCCCGAACTGCGCTCCCCCCCCACCTCGCCGCGGCGCCGCTCCCCCCACTACCGCTCCGATCCACCTATTTCACATTTCAACCACTTCCATCAGCCTCAGCAAGTAAGTTGATATATCGTTAACAGCTCCTATACGTCCCCACCGAGGGGCTCGAGCCTACCCTGATATCAGGGTGAAATAGGCCTTAATCGACCACGCTAGCCCAGTGCGGGTTTGGCAACTTCACACACAACCTTGAATTTCTCCGCAGGTGTGTGCAGGTTTCCTCACGATGTTTTCCTTCACCGTATGAGCGTCGAATAAACGTACATATGAATTCGAAAATCGAAAACACATTGGTACGTACCGAGGTTCGAACCCGCGAACTTCCGAATGGAAATCAACGGCCCTAGCCATTTGGCCACCGACACTCTTGAAAAAAAAAGCGGCCAAGTGCGAGTCGGACTCGCCCATAAAGGGTTCCGTATCAGCAAGTGACATAATATAAAAGTTCTTGTAGTTCGTTGTAAATTTGATCGATGTTTTAGTAATAGTAAAAGGGAAATTGCGGTTTACGATTTATGACGTATTAAAAAACGGACGGACAGACAGACAGACATGACGATATGACGATATGACGATCTATAAGGGTTCCGTTTTTTGCCATTTGGCTACGGAACTCTAAAAAGGGGAAACATGTAGTGGCAACAAAATCTATGCAAAGCTATTGAACAAGTCTGAGTTATGTATGCCTTCTGTATCGTTCCAGGTGTTTAGCTACGGCTCCCTGGGGAGTGTGGGTTTGGGGGGCGGCGTGACGGCGTCGGGTGGAGGGGCGATCATGTCGGGGGGAGGGGTGTCGCCCCCCGGGGGCCTCGGGCTGTATGCTCCTAGGGCTCCCGCAAGGGCTCCTCCAAGGTATGCTGAATGTTTAATCATAATCACAATTATTCGTCATTGTAGGTTGCAAAGATGGTTACGATTTAATTCATAATATACTCTCTACAACAGACCTTTAAGGGCACACATTACAATCTTATTAGTCACTAGCTGCCCGCCCGTGGCTACGCTTTACAAGCTGATTCTGACATCAGAACCGGCTAGCGCAAAACATCGTTACGAGTAATAGCCCGTTATTCGCATCGTTAATTGCTTCCGTACCGGAAGAAATTGTAATGTCTTAGACCATTTGACAGCCTCGTAGCCTGGTTGGTAGTAGGTATGTCTGCTTACAAAGCACAGGGTCGCGGCTTCGAATCTTGCCCAGGGCAAACATTCGTATGATGAGCACTTGTGTTTGCTTTGTGTATTTTTATATGTATGTATAATATCAGCTGTCTGACACCCATAGTACAGACTCTGCCTAGTTTGGAGTCAGATGACCGTGTGTGAGATGTCCCACATATTATCAAATTATTATCAAGACCTCACAAATCTTATCTTATTATGGCTTGAGCTTATCATAAATGCTTGCTCAGTGCAGTTTGTTTGGTTTACCAAAGCACACTATTAACAAACCTATACTATTGGCCGTTGGGGCAGAAAGGTTCTTGAAGGCCCGAAGACGTAGTGTGGGCAGGCCCCCACGAAGTGGACCGACGATCTGGTGAGGGTCGCGGGAAGCCGCTGGATGCGGGCAGCGCAGGACCGATCATTGTGGAGATCACAGGGGGAGGCAGCAGTCCAGCAGTGGACGTCTACTGGCTGAGATGTTGATGATGATGACTATTAATAAAATTGTGTCAGAAATTTTACACAGGACGTTGATATATTTTTTTAGATGGAATGCTCCATTCCCGACTCTAGAAGATGAATTTAACATAATGACAGCGCCGGCAGGACCTGACCACGTGGTCTTACTGGATGATGGTGAGTACCGTGAGTACCAACTTTTTCTATCTACCTCCTTTTTAACTTTAAAAATTCTACAATATCAACTAGGACTGAACACCCTGTAAGTAAACTCTTAGCTACTCCGAACCGGCATCGACACGGCCGTGTCGTTGTCAGGAGGAAATCCCTCTGAGGGACGAAGAGGAGCTGAAAGAGGGTCCAAAGAGGGTCATAGAAGAGCACCGAAGATAGCAGTGAGAGTGAAAACATAGACAATCTCATTGACCTCGCTGTTTTTTCTTACTCCATAGACGTAAACTTATTGTCAATCGTCAAAAAATATAAAAATATCGTATTGAAGCAATCATTGATGGAATGATTCAATTATTAGACAAACCATACTGCTCTATCCCTTGAAAGTGTAATATAAAGTATATTTATAGTGTATTGTGTCCTAAGGAAGTGAGGAAGATTTTCCGCTGTTGTTTAATGCTACACGTGATAAAAAAGGAACCCTGCTCCCCATATCTGGCATAGTATCAGTATTTCATAAGCATGTGGCACCTTTCAGAATATTTAAGTACACATAATGAACTTTCTTTTTCAAGTCCGGTGAAGCTTGAATGTTCGTACCATTTCGACACAAGACCTTAGGTCAATTTAAAAAAAAATACTTTCTTTTTAAATAACTCCTAACTTTTTAGAAATCAGATATTATTAGCCCCATCAATAATATACAGTGGAGACATGAGTACTTGAAAATCCAGATGGACCCACTAGTGGAACCTAGCGGTGGAACCAACCGTCCGAAACGAATTTTATGTGTGTAGGTTAGGTAGGTACCAGTTATGTTTTTTTAAACAGAATCTGACCTTAACCGACCAAGGGAATAAATTCAATTTTTTATACACGTAAAATCAAGGTATATGATTGCCTTTCGCAATTTCGCAAGTTCGCAAAAGGGCAGATTCTCAAAAAGACAGATTCTCATAAGGACAGATGCTCATAAAGACGGAAATATCTGTATATAGCCTGACCAAAGAAATAAGAAACCTCAAAATAAAACATATTGCGGAATATTGCGGAATATTGCGGAATTTCAATGGAACTAATATAATAATAGAAATTGTTGCCATAAACATAAAAATATACACGTGGCGCCCCCCGAGTAGCTTTCTTATTTCTTGGGTCAGGCTTTGCCTACCTTTACATACTAAATCAGATTAAGAACAAAACAAGAACAAGTGTAATGTTGAATAGTATATAATATTATACCAGTTATAATTTTAACAAGTAAATAGATACAACAACAATAATCTTGTACAAAAAGACCGCCCTGTTTCAGTGTTAAGATTAGTATTTTAAATGAGATTATATAGTAAAGTAACAGATTTTTTTCTATTTCTCATGATACGAATATTATCTATTCAATATAATTACCACCACCAGACACCACATAAAACGTTGCTTTATGCGATGTACATGTCCTTTGAAAGTACTTCGATAAAAGTTTAACTTTTTTAAATAAAATCTGAAAAAAAAGGATAGTATCAGATTAGATTGATGAGCAGACAAACTAAGCATGTCTGTTTACCATTATCACTGTACATACAAAATTTAAGAGCGAGGCACTTGTCCGTGGAGTAATCACCACCTCTCTCTGTCCATAGCCAGCTTCTTGACTTCCTGGTACGACATAACCTCAACTTTTTCCTTTACTTCATCTAAAAATGAACGTCTTAATCTTCTACGTCCTCTTCTGCCTGAAGCTGCAAAGAGCGCAGATTTACCTCAATTCAATACTATTTCTTCCTGGCGCTTTTTTATTGTTGAAATATTTAACAAATAAATATTTCTCTATATATAAATAAATGTCATAAACATCATTTGACAGACAAGCGGCTGAAAAGAGTTCCATTATTCCTCTTTTAATATGGGAGAACCTCCGCCACAGATGATTAAAATCAGGGATCCTTTCAACAATTAGTGAAAACAGATCATGATTACACTTAAAATCTTGTTTAGTTTATTAAACAACTAGCTTTTTTAATTAATGCAGATTAGGCACATACTTTGGTTCAAATAACAGCGAATGACAGTTTATAATTATTAATATAAAAGAATAATAAAAAAAATGGTTTCAGTTTAATTTTGAATATGATGGACCCAATTCCAGTGCGGCCGTTAAAATGTCTAATTTTAATTAGGTGTCGCTAAACCACTTTGCAATTCTACGCAAACTGTCAAATTCAACTGACATTGCTAATTTTAATCTGACGTTCCTTATTTTAGACAACCATAGACAATTAATAATAATTCAACTTAGCTTTAGTTGGCCAAACGCAATTCTATGCATGCCATTTTTACGCGAAAAATCGCTAACCTGATTAATCTTAGCGGCGATTAAAATGGTCCCGTTTAACCTCAAAATCTTGATAAAATACTGCCATTTTTGTGAAAATTGTGAAGAATGACTATTATTACCTTTACAATTTTGGAAATTCAGACGGAATGGATGACAAATTTGTGTTTACAGTTAGTTGTATCGGAAAAAATATACAATTGGGTTGCTTATGAGATGATTTCATATCTATGTAAAATTTTGTAGAAATAGGAAGAAACATAGGTATGGTACAGTAAGCAGCACTTGCGGCTGGACACTCGCAATACAAAACTCGCTTCTACTGGTATAGTACGGTAATAACGGCGGTCTCAAGGTCAACATGTCCAGCCGCATGTGCTGCTTACTGTACATTCAAGTTCATGTTATGTTGAACACTTTGGATTTTGCAGCGTTCAAAAAGGGAGAGAATCGCGATGCGTGGGTTCAGTATGACTTGACCTGCTCTTGACTGTACTATTTACTACTACTGCTACTATTTACTACTACTGCTACTATTTACTATTACTGCTTATTTACTATATTTCAAGATGTACAGGAACCAGCACACGCGGCTAGATATTTGCTCAGTAATATTCGCCTTTACTGTTACCTACGTAATAACGGCGTTCCTAAGTTCAAAGTGTCCACCTACACGTGTTGGCTACTGTACTTCTACTTATTATGAATTGACACAAATAAAAACTTCCTTAAGGATTTTTTTACAAATTCTGATAATTTTTATAAACATGATTAGGTTGTATGGCAAGGATACAATTTGCCTTTCTCATAAAAATAACATCAAAAAACAACAACTTGAACTCAACTTAGACAATTTAGCAAGTCGCTTAAACCCCGTTAAATTTAGTTGGCCTGGCTCCGTAGAATAGTACTTGTGGATATAACCAACTTAAACTCGTTAAATTTTAGACATTTTAATTTTAAGTTATTAAGACGGTGGACGCGTGGAATTGAGACCATTGATACAATCTTCTTGTTGTCGTCGGGAGATACTTTCTTACGATATATTCCCAAATTAAACAGAACCATGTGTCTAAAACATAGATACGCAATTGACTCAAACTCTGAGTGTGTCTCTGCAGTCCTCTGAAATCTCCTGTCAGTGGCTGACAGGAGATTTGAGAGGGGGAGGACAAGGCCATGGACTAGTTTTTATATTTTTATATTTTTGAACCGGAAATCGACTGACAGAAGTTTGATGGAATTTATTCGATAATTCAGGCAAATTTTACAATAATACCTATACTGTTTTAACTTATTTAAAACTTTGAACGGTACATTGACTTTTTTGTCTTTAATAAAATATTTATCGCAACATTTAAGTCCATAACAAGATGATTCAGAAATCAAACCTCCATATTGAAGATCTTAAATATAATTTCTGTGTCATAGATTATGATATAGCATCAACTGGCAGACAACGTCATACAATATTTATTTACTTTCTGATACAAAAAAATAAATATTGAATTGATACTTTTAAGCCATAATTATAATTAAATTGCAATGATTGTTACACAGATCAAAAAGAATCACAATATGGGAAGTTCAAACTAAAAATAACAACAACAGCTGAAAAAAATAAAGCATTTCTAATGTCTTTGCTCAAAGCCTAAAGCGTTTGGAATTATATAAAATTATTTATTTATTTAACCATTATTGTACACAAAAAAAAGAGGACACAACAGGTACCGCTTATATCCAAAGAAATGTCTTACAGCAGACCAAGGAAGCAAGAGAAAAGTAATCACAGAAAAGCGAAACAGAGACGTGCACAATAAACTCGTCTTCGGCTTAAGATAACTCTTTGATAGTTCATAACAAGGACGACGTTAAAATTGTAATTGATTTGATACGTATTGTTTGTTTGCCTGTGAAAGAAAGACTGTGTAAAACCTTAGTTTAAATATATTTATACCACTAATTTAAAATGCCAATGTATATTTGTTTCGTATAGCTTTGTTATTGTAATTAAAGTACGAGTATTAATAAATCACTCTCGTTAGTTTTATTTCATAAAGTCTACGAAGGGTATTTTCGAACTGTAATGAAAAAAAAATATTTTTTTAATAGAATTCTCAAGACAGTTTATAAAGTAGGTAAAAATAGGCCAGGCCTTTTTCTTACGGATATATCTTTAAGAAAAATCATACTAAATAATATATATTATTATAAAGTGGAAAGATTCGTATTTGTGTGTGTGTGTGTGCTTGCGTGTGTGTGTGTGCGTGTATGCTTGTAATGTATAAACTCAAAAACTACTGAACCGATTTCGAAAATTCTTTCACTATTAGAAAGCTACATTCACCCTAAGTAACATAGGCTACCTTTTACCCCGGGAAAATGCCTCATTTTCACGGAAAAGATGTAAACGCGGGCGGAGCCGCGGCGGAAAGCTAGTTCATTAATAATGATTAAGATCTTTAGGAGAAGTCACGTATATTCAGTATATATAGTTTCAAGTAAAATATTGCACGAATCCTAAATATTTCATGAGATATTAACATTTATAATGTCGTTAGTGGCACGGATTATGGCAGTTTGTAAGACTCATTTTCCTGCGGTCACGCTGCACATAATACTGGATTTTTTTATACAATATTCATTTTATACGTTAAATATATCCTCTATTTTCAAAAACAGTCATCACTTTTAAGTATTATTCATTTTTAAATTAAGGAGACTTATCTCTCGACACGGCTTATAGTGACAGTTTCGAAATCAGCTAAAATTTGCTAGGCCTTTTTCTTACAGATATATCTTCAAAACTACTTCATGAATTAGATCAAAATTTTAAAGAGATGTCACGTATATTTTTAAGTTTTAGTATCAAGTACAATATTACTTCAGACTTGAATAATTTTAAAGATATTAACATTATATGTCGATGGTGACACGGATTATAGTAGTTTGGTAGACTCGTTTTCCTTCGATCACGGTGCCAAAACTACAAAACTTTTAGATACAATTTTTGTTTACCACGTAAAATATATCCCGTAATTTTTATATCAGTCATTAGTTTTAGTATTATTCAAGTTTTTCAATGAAGGAGATGAATCTATCGACACAGCTTGTGAAGTCTGCAGAGACAGAGGTTGAAATTTGCAAGACCTTTTTTCTAACGGATATTATGAGAAGACGGCTTTATAAAAAGATCTCATTTTTTGTAAACATGTGTCATATATCCTGTAGTTTTAGTATCAGTCATCAGTTTAAGGTAATATTATATATTTGAAGAGAAATCGGTCCCGACGACAAAGCCACGGCACCAATTTTGGTGCCGTGGGTTTGTCGTCCATTTTTTTTTAATTTAACTTCAAAATCAATTTGTCGATCGTGACATGAGACTTCAGAGGGGCAAAATTTGGGCGCGAAACAGAAAGAAGACCACCGGAAACCTCCTGAAATGTCGTTAAATAAGGACAGAAAAATGTATGACGTCAATATATCTCTGAAAGGTATAGTTTTTAAAACATTAAATCTCCACAGATTATCGAATCAACTGCTATAACTTTTACACAACCACCCATCAACATATGACTAGAAGCAATGTTTCAGTGTAATAGTGTTATTGTGTCATTTTATATCGTCATGTCTTTTAGTGCATACTCCTTAGCAATGTTCGCTTTGGTCAGAGGGTGCGTGTCAAAGTTTATTTCAGAAAATGACATTGGCATGTTTACAAAAAAGAAACCTCAGTAGACCTCTTGAAATCCTCAATGAACCTCTTGAAATCCTCAATGGCCCTCAGTTACCTCACAACTGGACCTCTCCCTCCGACAAACCTCTTGACAACGACACGGCCGTGTCGATGAACGCCTCGGAGTAGGCCTACAGCAGTGCGGGTTGGTCAACTTCACACACAACCTGTGAATGACTTCGTAGGTGTGAATGACCGTAAGAGCGTCGAATAAACGCACATACCTATGAATTCTAAAGTCGAAAACACATTGGTACGTGCCGAGGCTTGAACCCAAAATCTTCGGAATGGAAGTCAACGTCCCTAGCCACTTGGCCACCGACGCTCTTAGCCTCAAGTTAGGTTATAATCCTCAGGATGAGGGATCGCATTTGTCACTATTTACACAATCAGTGAATATCCAGGGATTTTTAATGACTCCAGCCTAGTACGGCACCCAGTCGCGGAAATATTTTATGGTATATCACAATCTGGGGAACCATACCACACCTAAACTTCAAGTTGGAATCCCTTATGAATCCCCAAGGGTACAAGTTATCCCTAGTCCGACCCACCTGGGTCCGGAGTCTGTTGAGGGATTTCCAAATAGGCCATGGCTGTTTATAACCAGGGGGGAGATTTTCAGCTATCGGTACAAATGGGTTAGGTGGGGAGACTATACGTTTCGCCGAAGCTCAATTCTCGCCTCTGCAGGGTTGACTAATAAGGGAGAGACACACTTAGAAAGGTTGTTTCGACTTTTCAGCCTATCTAATACAGTCTATCTAATATAGGTAACTGCAGAACTTTGAACATTTCTTTTATCTTCTTTTCATTTCATATTTCGAAGTGGTCTTCAACTACATCTTGGAAAACCCAGATACCGTATCGCGATATCGCATCTTCCGTTTCTGTGACTTTAAAAGAATGAAATTGTTTTCTTCCAGATCGCTTCTTCCAATCAAGTGTGATAACCTCAGAAGCGACAGCAATGGACACCACGTCAGTCGGTCAGACAGTCGGGGTAGATTCCGATGACATCGCCCCGGACAAACCCGCGCCAGACCTGCGCTCTCCGTGATCCACGCCCCTCGCCGCGACATCTGACCCCGACCTGGCTAACTCGAGTCCGACCTACCAATCAAGTCCGACCTACCCGAGTCAGACTTACCAATCAAGTCCGACCTACTCGAGCCAAGCTTACAGGTCGAGTCCGACTTACTCAAGCCAAGCTTATAGGTCAAGTCCGACTTACTCGAGTCCAGTCTACCAATCAAGCTCGACGGTGCTCAGATGGACGCCGGCGCCGCTGCCCCATTGGCGGCCCGTCACACACACACACAGGACTGTGTAGAAATTAGACAAAGTGTTTTGGTGTATTATTTTTGGGACTGTCACGACTTTCTTTCATACAGTTACGGTTGGGCATAGTTATTTGATTTGGTCATTTTTATGATTGGACATTTTAATGGTTGGACGTTTTTATGATTGGACATTTATCGACCATTGGTCATTTTTCATATTTAGACATTAGTCGAAGGTAATTTTTTTTTAATATTGTATATGAACATTGATTTTTGATTAATTGCTCTACTTCGTCAATGCGCCATCTGTTGGTGTTAAACAAATCTTTCTTTATTTTGACTGAATTTTTGTAGATTTTTCAAGATTTTTTTTTTTACAAAATTGTTTCGACACGAAATCAAAACGATTCGTTTAATGTTTTGTCCAACACAAAATAAGAAAATTACACAAGATATTATTTATTGTTTTTTATTCTACTTCTGCACGCGATTATCAACCGCAAGTGTGTGAAAGTAACGATGAAGTCAAAATGTACGTGTTTTTGTTTCTGCTACGAAAGGACGTGGGGCGAAGTGTAAATAATAAAAAGATAAATAATTGCAGGCGAAATCAAGGATTTCACAACTTTTACTAGTACCCACCCTCTGTATGAAAATAATTCTGAACGAAGTGACCTTGTCACGTGCGTCGTCGGGTGCTTTTACTATACAAAGTAACGCCCTCTAGCGACATCTTGAGGTAAATAAATACGAAGGGTCGGTACGGTATACATTCAATACTCGTTAAGACAAACAAAATAATACTCCAACGATAATTATGTAAAAATATAAAGCTACTAAATAAAACAACATATTATATTCTAATATTTTTATAGAATACAAATCGAGTATGATTATGATCAAGCCTTCCAGTAATATAGTGAAATAATGAAGATGTAAATGAAAGTACAGCTTAAATGTTTATTTGCTGAGCTGTGAGACATGAAGTACTAAGAGCAAATCATGAAACATAATGCTTCCAATACTCGCGTCAAAACACGATTGATTGACGAAAGTGTGATACAATAAGTTGTTTTTGTTTCGTTGTTGTGTGTTTTGTATTGAAAATTAGAGTAAGCGAAATTAGATTTTTTTATTTATTGAACGAATATTTAAGAAAGACGAGCCTTGCTTAAGAAATTAGTTTAGATTATTATTAGTAGCAATGAGATTTAGATTGTTATTGTTGTCTTTCAGATCCTGAGATTTACTATGCGGTGTTAAGAAAGTAAAGATCTCTTTGAAGATTTCAGTTTAATGTTTGCTTTGTAATTATGGCTTTTTTGTTTCTTGTTTAAAAGTAGGTGATCTCATAGTCATAAATATTATTAATATTACTCAGAAATCTGATGAATCAAAAAGTGGTATATTATTTTGTAGTAAAATTTATTAGTGAGCCAAATGATTACAGTTACTTTTTTCTATCATTAAAATATGTCATCAATTATTATTTTCTTTTACGTCATATTGTATTTATTTAGATTTTAATCATTCTAAGTAAAAAGAAGCTTTGGATCTTAAGACAACAATAAGTCGGTAGTTCGACAAATTGTCGAGGGACATTTTATAGGTGCCTTTCATATATAAAAATCGTATAATAAATTACATTATAGGTAACTTGTACATTGTAGAGTTCTTTTAATAATTCCATCCGCTCATACCTGTAACAAGAACGGTAAATTATCTACTTGTAACAAAATTTGAAGCATTTTAATTTTGTGAAAAAAATATACTTCAATGGAGCGACATTAACAAAATACATTTGTCGCTCAGTAAGGTGTATATTTTCATCACGAAATTGAATCACATTGTAATCTTCTAATCTTAAACTCCTATAAATTAAGTATTTTTTACACAGTACAGTTTTGTTTGCGATCCAGGTGGCCATACGAGAAAAGCTAGTCATTAGAATTACAATGTAAATTTAATGTTACCTAAAGTAATAAAAAAGTATTTACAATTTAAAGCTCCTTACGTTTATTAGTAAGGGGCAAAAACTAAAATTGTGGCCAAATTACACTTAACGAAATCCAAATATATATACACAATTTTAATAGAATTAGTGTTATGTAAGGTAAAGTTAAGTTGTCAGTTCATTACATTGGCGGCGGCGTGGCAGTATGAAGAAGATACGTAAAGGTTATTGATAATAAACAAGCAATACCTAGTGCCATAAGTTCATACTGTCGCTGTTTCATGGAAGACACGAAACTAAAAGTTAAAATATAATTCTGCTTTTGAAAAGCAAGCCTTTTTGTTTGACATAATACTAGTACATACTACTAATGTTAAAACCAGTGTAATTCAGTCAATGCCTTTACTTTTTGTACTTTACAAAATAGGAACATAGTTTGTAGGGAACGTAGCAATAAATGACAAGCAATAATTAAAAAATAATTATTATAAAATCAGCTTTAGGGAAGCTAGAATCGGTACTGAAATTATTGTAGTTTGAACATTATATTCGTAACTATTGACTTGCAAAATATTTTTTGTATAGAAAATCTGGCTGGACAGACTGTATAAAAACTATATAAGAAAATAGGGAAGCAGTTTGGTACAATTTATTACATTAGCGGTTCACAGAAAGCTATATTATTAGACTTTATTACAGCTGTTAGTTCAACTAGGCAGAGGCAGGATTAGTCAATTGCTAGCTATAGATATACTAGAGGATATAAAACAGTTAAAAGATTGAAATAGAAATGTCACTTAAGGCTTGTTGATTGCATTGATTCGGAGGACCTACAAAAATGGATAATTAACACAATCTGATATGGTTACCCTCAAACGTGGTAAGGCAATATTATAATTGGTGACGAATTTAAAAGCTCTTTGGTGCCGAAAATTCTAGACTGTGATTCAATTGTTCACGATGAACGTGTCTTATATTGAAATAGTTGTTTTTTATGATTGGCAAATTGCACAGCTAGTGCTAATTGGAAAGGGGAATTAATGCATACCGCATG
This sequence comes from Teleiodes luculella, assembly GCA_948473455.1. Lineage (NCBI taxonomy): Eukaryota > Metazoa > Arthropoda > Insecta > Lepidoptera > Gelechiidae > Teleiodes > Teleiodes luculella. The sequence goes on from OX419605.1 coordinate 1,395,059, forward strand.
AAACTGGCAGTAATGTTGTATGAAATGCATTTGTTATTACGGACGTTTGTATTTGTAAATTGGATGTTGGGAGATGTAAAGTTTTTGATGACAGCATAAAAAGTAGAATTGGTAGTTTTATTTTATTAATAGCTTTGCAATAGTGTTTTATGCATATGGCAAACACAAATTTCAAATTTATTAATAAGTATAAAGAAGAAAACGTGTTTGCCATGACATTGATTCATTGTTTTCTTTTTATTAGCACCATTGTTACGATATGGAGTAATGATTGAAAGCCTAAACATTATGTGCCTTAGATACAACAATATTGTATGATATTTATGATGCGTTCTATACAACGTGCTAACTAGAAATAAATGATAACGTTATTTTGAATGCCTGGACTTCGAATCGTTAACTTTATTGTTATAGAGTTCATTTCTGCAAAAGCTTTTGTAAACTTTTGAAATTATTGTATAAACCTTAGTCTTGTTTAGATCTCTGAATTCACTATTTTATTGGTTTTTCCGGCTTAAATCTTTACCATGAATAAAGAACATTTAATTACATTTATTTATCCTATTAAATTGGTTAAGAACTAAATCAGGTTTTATCCAGCAGTCTGGAATTTATTTCGAATCCAGCGTATTACTGTATCCCTCATCTAACATTATATTACAATTAAGTAACGCTTCTATGCGTAGTTTTGCTGAAATATAAACTACTTCTATTCTACTATATTATATAATTTAGTGATTACCTACATTATACCCATTTAAGTACCTATCGTATACTTTACTGGCATAATCTTAATCTACGCGACTTTTCAATTAGGAACGCTATATTTGATTTGAGATGAAAATTTAGGCAATATTTGATTCTCGCATGGCTTTTTAAGATTTATCTATCAATATTTCAACTTACATGTATTCTGTAAAACCTTCCGTAAATTTTGTACTTATACCATATTTGTTTCTTTAAATAAAATGATAATGAAAATAATAATAGAAACACAAATCCGTCTTACTATTAAGTTTTGTGAATCTCTGGAAGTTATATAACATACATACGTAAATAGAGAATAATTGTAAGTAATTAATTAACCAATAGAAAAATACTCCTAGTTATGAATTTCTTAGTTCATCTGATGTGCAATTGTAACTGTTTTAGCGAATTTATTAATTAATTTTAGTACATTATTATTGTGTCCATGACCATGGTTGTCTGTAAATATGTTTTATATAATTTTTGTAATTTTAATTAACTTGTCTTATTTTACCAGTAGTCCGAGTATTATTGTCAATATTTCCTTCACATGCTTCTTACCTTAAAACCATTTATATTTTCACGTTTTGATGTCAAAGCCGTTTCATTCGCAAACCAAATGATTTATCTCACTAAACCTACCTGGAATCCTAAACAGAGAGCATCCTAAACCAGAGGTAGATCATTTGTTTAGCATAATAAACTAAGTATAGACTTGTAAAAATGTTATAACATGTATTTTTAACCTATATATAGTAAGATATTTATAGAATTTTAGTCGTTTAATTATTTCGAACGACTTGTTATAAAGAAAATTGGTGCTTAAAGCTTAAACAAAATAGGAGGCGGTTCGCCGCGTGTGTACTGTCATGGAGGGTCGGAGCATAATATGACATAGCATGCGTTGTTATGCTCGCGTTTCACAATGCATTGTTTTTCGGATTAAATCTATAATTTAAACAACTAAATTCATCCCTCACCATAATTAAAGCAAAACAATAAAATTCCTACATCTATAATTCAGAAAGGTTGTCAGCAATAAGAGCCAACCTTTCTTTACACCTTTTGCTGTTTTCAATGTTGTGTTTTACCTTAAGATCTGTGATTGAAATATTACAGTCTTTATTTAAAAGAAATAAAAATTTGAATTTTGTTCGCTGCTACAAGATCACAGCGGTCGGAAGCGGAACGCACAAACATGACGCACAGAAAAGGAAGAAAATATTACAATACAATGTGTTAACGCGAGCAGTTATAATAAAGTAGGTAAACTTTGCTCAATATCGATGAAAACTGAAAGTGTTACAGTTGATGCAATACAAAGAAACAAACATACAATTGAGTTTTATTTATTCTTACGACTCCAAACATTTATGCCAAACCAGCCAGAGCACAGAATATACATATCCCTTTTTGTCCCTATAAGAGTGAAAAGGACGCGAATAAAAATCATCAACTTGATGACATTGAGGGTCCCGTAGCCCAGTTGGTGGCACCTGCCTTCGAAGCACAGGGTCGCGGGTTCGAACCCCGCCTATGGCAAAACATTCGTGTGATGAGCACTTGTGTTTGCCTTGTCCGGCTGGATAACGGAATACCAAATGGTTGGTGTATAAGTATGTATGTATTATACCATTTATATCGAATTATATGTTTGTTTATCAGCTGTCTGATAGATAACCGTAGGTAGGCTTTGCCTGGTTTGGGGTCAGATGGCCATGTGTGAGAAGACCCCATATATTTATTTATTTATTGAATCCCCTTGCCCGCTATTCGCTGGCTTGCTTCCTCACTTCCGTCCGACGAACGCTGATTTCCAATTGGTTTCCCGACGACGAGACGCCTAAATAGAGTTTTCCCACTATTTTGACGAGTGAGGTAGGCTGTTAGAAGGTATTATTTAAATAATGTTTTTGCTTTAGAAACTAGCTGTGTGATAAATTCAAACTGTCTTTTTTTAAATTACAAAATGATCTAATAAACAGAACGACGACTTTGTCAAAAACATCATTGAAGGAAAGATAGAAGGGAAAAAGAAAAGAGGACGACCTAGAAAGACATATATACCTAGACCTAGACCAAATTAAGGAAGGAATAGATAATAATAATAATAATAATAATATGTGGGACATCTCACACACGGCCATCTGACCCCAAACTAGGCAGAGCCTGTACTATGGGTGTCAGACAGCTGATATACATACATATATAAATATACAACATCCAGACACAAGGCAAACACAAGTGCTCATCACACGAATGTTTGCCCTGGGCGGGATTCGAACCCGCGACCCTGTGCTCAGTAGGCAGACGTACTACCAACTAGGCTACGGGGCCGTCGATGTCTTGTCGTAGGTATCAGGAGATCAAACAAAGGACACTGAACACTTAATGACACACAATGAGAAATCAGAACACTTAATGACGTCATATAAGAGCTATAAAGCTTTGCTCAAACCAAGACCGGCCCTAGTCTCAATCGTACCTAAGCAAAAGTCTAATAAACCAATAAAAAAGAGATCAAACATTCTAAAAGAGGCGATGCGATATCAGTTGTTCACATAACTGTCAGGTTCGCGCAATGGGTGCGCTGTGGAGAAGAACCCGCGGAGGAAACTCCACAGGATCTCACAGGATCGCATTTTTTGTATTTTACTATCTTACCTGAGTGAGGTCAGTGATATAGGTAAATATACTTAGGTAACTTAAACATTCGTACTAAAAGGTTTTATGGTAATATTATTTATTATTATACGAAATGCTACATTTCAAACGAAGCCAAGCCTATAAGTTCGTACCTACTCTTAATTTATTAGAACTTAACCTTTCAACCTCATCATTCCTTATTCGAAGAATCTCGAAATAAAGTGCTTTCATACAACATTGTAAGTAGGTACCTATCATTACTATAAATAAAGGAATCATGAATGCGCAAGTAACGCTTAAAGGTGTGATATTAGCAATTTCTTATTAGTTGAGCTCCAGTGCTGATAAAAAAATAAAGAGTTTTGCTAAGAAAAAGTCTTGTAAACTGTTTAAAAACTCATAAACGCCTGAAGTAAATATAATAGTAGTCTCCACTTCCCAACATAATCCAATAAATCGAAGAAGGAATCGAGTTCTCGCGATCGCGAAAATCAATAGTCGATTGTACGGCGTGCCTGGCTGGAAATGTCCAAACATCTGTTTCCGAAAAGAAAAACTTTTACTTCACCCCTATTCATACAAGAGACACCCTTAACACAAATACACAAGAACTAGAAACGCAGGTGAACTTCTGGTGGTTATTACGTTTGGAAATGACAAGCGGAAAGAACGGATAATCGACGCTCAGCCTTGTGCGATATCGATTTTACTAGGGGCTACTTTCCTGCCAAAGCAACAACGAACATTCCAACATCTCTTTTTCTCTATAGCGGAAAATGTAAGCGTTAGAGCGAGAAGGGTATAGGCAGTCGTTGCGTTTAGAATCGGGGTAAAGTGCCGCGGCGTTGCCATGGTTACAGGTCGACCCGAGGGGTAAGATCTCCGATATTATTCATTTTATCAATTTTCGATATTTTTAGGTCACGCTATAATAATGTCAGATATTATCGTGAATGTTATAGTAAACAATAAGAAGATTACTATACGAATGGAAAATGATTCTGTTCAGGAGAAAATGAATACTTATAATGATTCGGTAAGAATTTCTTTGTTATTTTAGGTTACGTGTCAATGAAATGGCGTCGTTTTGGCATAGAATTTTTATTGATTTACTGACTAGATTAAAATTATAAACGTACGTTCGCCGGTAGGTTGTAGGACTATACAAATATAAATGAAAAGGAGAATATTTTATTGATTTATTAATTGATTTTGTTTCAAGTAAGTATTAAAGAAGACCAACTTAACCGGTTAGATAAAAGTTTATGTAAATATTTAGATTATTTTAAATGAAAACAATTTTGTTAGCAGACAAGTAACTTTTACTGAGATTCGAAAATGTGGTTTAGGGTCCAAATCAATAAAATATTTTATTCTTAGGAAGAAAATTCCCATCTTGCAAAGTAGGTAAGTAAGTTCGTATGAAAAAGTCCAATCAATAAAGTTGTCTACTAAAAAGTTCATTCATAATATAATCTCGTGAAGTACCTAACTCGCGTAAGTAGGTACCTACCTAACCTTACCTAACCTTACCTTGTAGGTACTTATTCTTATATTGTGATGTCTTCCAAAAAGGTAGGTACTTCGAAAATAACGCGGCTGTCGGGGCCCTATTCTACAAAAATAGGTACATAGAAATTACATGTACGAGTACACTTCTTGGCCAATATGGAGATTGAAAACATGTAACTGATTTACTGATTAGGTACTGATACGCAATGAATGTCAAACTAAAAATATTAAATGTAACTTTGTAAAATCTATCGCTTCGTGAAACAGTCACCGGGTCATGAACTCATGACCTGCTAGATATGTGTAGGTAAGTACTTATCAAAAGTAGATATTAATCAATAATAATAATCCATTGAAGTACGAGTACAATCAAGAAGTACCTACCTAAGTCTACTATTACAATACAACCAATACTGTGGATTAAGGCAATTCATAAATAAAGAATGGATATGTTGCCATAATCCCCATGCTTGGCAGGTTATTTGGGGATCACAGTTGTTATTAACAGATAGCACAGAGGACTGCTGTCCATTCCTTGGGCATATTCCTTTATTATTCGCCTCTTACGACACTCACAGGAAGAGTTCGAGTGGTTTAATTATTCTTCATTAAGTCGAGAACCATAATATGGCTACTTACATAGTTTTATACACTATAATACTAAAGTACTGAAAATAAAAATAATATATTTCTTTGAAAATATAATAAAACCCGTAAATAATTTAAACAAAGTAGATTGTATTTTCGATGACACTAAGAGACATAAATTTCAACCTAGCATTGTAGGTAGTAGGTATGTTAGTGGTCATCTAAAGTTCAACCTACACTTCCGTTTTCCACTCGCATCATAACCACGAAACCTTATAAAAACAAGGAAGAATGTGTCTAAAACCCTTGCCTAACCCTTATGATTAAAAAAAAAGGTCAACGCACCCGGAAGATAGTGAGTGGCACGAGCGAGCCACAGGTGTGCGGTCGATAACATCGATTTTCGAAAAAAGATCGATATCTGACGTCACGCAACATAGCGGCTGCGTGCGCAGCTGGCTGATAATTTTATGGTAATGAAGAAGGGTGTTTTAAGGGGTGTATATTTTTTTTAACAAGCAAATGGCATTTTCTGAACCAGGTTTGCTTTTGTATAGCAGAATTGAGTTTTTTTCATCATATAAAATGATTATGTTGATGGGTCGATAAAACTGCTTAGAGGGTGATTTACAGAGGCCATATTGAAATAAAATTGTTTCATTTATTATTAATGTTACATTGTGAATAAAACTTGTAATTTTGTTGTATAAAATTTTGCAAAAAATATGTTTCTAAGCGGTGGAGCCGAGCTAGAAATTTGCTGTCAAGGCAGTTTTTATGTCGAGATTTTTTGCGTGTCGTATCTCTTAAAATCTTATAATAAATAATATAGTAAATGCTAAAAGTATGTATGGATATTTTATTGTATAAGACCTACTGAATTAACGCATGAATCTGTTCTGAGAGCTAAGATACTTGTCTACTTAAATAAGTTGTTTAAAAGAAATTTAATGTCTTAGACAATTTGACGGTCTCGTAGCCTAGTTAGTAGTAGGTAGGTCTGCCTTCGAAGCACAGGGTCGTGGGTTCGAATTCCGCCCAGGGCAAACATTCGTATGATGAGCACTTAATTGTGTTTGCCTTGTGTCTGGATGTTGTATATTTATATTATGTAGCTAGCTCCGCCCGCGTTAACAGTTTTTCCCGTGGGAATGAGGCATTTTCCCGCGGTAAGAGGTAGCCTATGTGTTATTCTGATGTATAAGCTATATTATTGTAGTTTCATTAAAACCGTCCAGTAGTTCCAGAGATTAGCGTGGACAGACAGACAGACAGACGGTAATTTTTTCCAAAACTTGTATTTTTGTGTTTAGCTACACTTCCTTAACACGTACAATCAGAAAACTAGTCAAGAAATAAAAACCTAAAAATCCATTTATGTGCATTTTTGACTTGTGCTAAGTACAGCTTTGCCCGTAATTAGGGTGTCGGTACACTGTGACGTAATTCAAGCTGTCGCGCCGGCGGCGGCAGGACGCGGTATAGGGGCGGTAGCGCCAGCGGTTATAGAGCTGTGATCGTGCGATATCGATGGTCAATGTTGTGGCACCCGGCTGCGGCGCCCCTAGACGCGTTGGTACATGACTACTTTGGGGTAGAGTCTTCCGCTTCCCCGTAAGTCCGGTGAGGCTTGATTCGTCGTACTTTTTCGACTCAAGCATAGGTCAATTAAAAAAAAGAGATGGTCAATGTTGAATTCATAACGTGATCTCAGAAAAATACTGATAGGTACAGGGTTATTAACCGACGAAAAGTTGACGCGTATATTTTTTATGTATGACCACGCATAACTTTTTTCACCCTGGTATTAGAATTACTGACCTAAGGCCTCTGACATTGTTCATTATAACAACTACATCCGTAGATAGGAGCCGGGACCAACAATTTTACTTGCCTTCTGCAGCACGGAATCATATCCCTACCGGGATTCGAACACGGAAATTCCGTGACGTCACTTCAGGCGAGATTTTGACTACTCGACCACGGAGGCTAGTCAATTATAGTGACGACACAAACATCGATACACTAATTAGGCTTATTCTCGTCTCTAGCCTTCTCTTTGTCGCCAGCCAGGTGTCGAGCGGGGTCGTTGTAGAGCTACTATGTTGGTGTACGGGTATTGTGTTGTCATGTCACACGCACACACACACGTACACAAGTACACAAGCACCGGCACATTGTTGTTTTTGGGGGTTTTGAGTAAAACGGTTTCACGTACTCGTATCGTATGTCTATTCATGATTTGGACCTGTTTCGTTAGCAGCCCATGTTAGCCACTGCGGGGCTTAAGCCTACCCTGAAATTGGGTGATTAGGAAACTGGATGGTTAGGCCTCAGTCGGCCACTATAGCCCAGTATGAGTTGGTTGACTTCACACACAATATTCGAATTTCTTCGCAGGTGTGTGCAGGTTCCTTTGGGTGTTTTCCTTCACAGTAAGTGCGTCGAATAAACGAACACGTGGATTTGAAAATCAAATACATATTTGTACATGCACACCTTGGAATGGAAGACCACGATCTTAGCCACTGGGCCACCTATGCTCATACCTTCATTCTCTATTTTATTTGTATTTGCTAGAGTCATAAGTTTAACAGTAGGAATAAATAAGGTATTTTTTTCTATTGCTAAAGGTAGCCCGCCCTTTTTCTATGAAATCATCCGCCAGACTTCCTATTTTTTTTGCGATTGCATGGAAGCATTTTTGTTCTTTTAAGGCGGACAGATAGACTAAAGTCACTTTCGTATTTCATAATCATTATATTACTTATACCATTTCGGGTGTACCTAAATCGTAGAGCGGCTAGTTACTTCGTGTTATAGAGAATATTAAAAGTATAAGATTTTTTGTTATATTGTATGTCTTAAAAATGAAAAGATTAGATAGAAAGCTACAGCTGTTAATATTTTGACTTGACTATTCGATTTAGAAACTATTTTATTCGAATAAGAATCTGTCTTCTCCAAAATAAAACATTCAGCAGTTTCTCCTTTTAAATCTACAATGAATACTTAAAAGTCTAGACCTAGGGTTCAATTTCATAAAAGTCAGGCGCAAAGTCACATGAGTTAACGTAGCGTATTAATTTGGCTAAAATATGGACCCTAAAAACTCAAACCCAAATTTACCCAAAGCTTAGTGAGGCGAATGTTGAATATATTGGGGAACTTCTGATATACATAATATGCAAACTATACCCAGACTAAAAAAGCGTTCAAAGGTCATAAAATGTGTGATCAAGATCTGTTTGGTAGACTAGAAGCTCTACCAAACGCAATGTTGGCTTCAGTAGAAAAGTGACAGAAATGCTCGAACGAGGGCAAAACGCATACTACCTAGATATTCTCGCACATCACAACAAAGTACTAATCATTGCTCGGTTTGAAAGAAATAGTACTAAATTTGAAGGTAGAAACGAAGTAATGGATGAAATTCGTAAACGGTACAACAAAGTCGCGCATAACAATGCCTCAGGGTAGGTTAAGGGTGCATTGAAGACTGTTCATAAACAACAGTCCAATGTTGCCGATATGTTCAATAGAAACCATGCCTTAATGGATAGAATCAAAGTTAGGGTTGCAAAAGTAAGGGTGCTTGGTTTCTAGTGAAAGAAATATGAAATTTAGGACTGAGGACCTAGAGTTCAGATTACGAATGTGCAGGTTAGTGATATAACGTTCATATCTAAGGGTGAAAATACAGGGGTGTTTGCAGGATGCGGGGTGCGGAGAGGGCAGGGTAAGGCGCGCAGGCGTGATCCAGTCGCCCGCGCGACCCCGCAGCCGCCGGCCGCGCGCCATGGACGAGGCTAGAGCCCGCGACCGCGCGCCTCTGACCGTCATCGTCGCCCCAAGCAACGCGTCGCCCCCACGCCTGTCCCCTGCAGACCTCCTCCCGGACGGCGATGCGGCATTCCACCCCTTATCCGCCGTCAACGGCCGCTTGACCCCGCCTGGATTGGAACCCGCTTCGTACGCCACTCTCACTCCTCTACTCCCGTTACCTCCAATCAGCACAGTATCAGACAAATTCGCTTACCATGCTGGAGGAACTTTCACTGTTATACAGCAGCAGCAATCTTACGCTTCGTTATCTCCAACACCTTACAATGAGCCGTTGTCGCCTCAGTCGGCTTACAGCAGACGGAGTGTCTCGCCGAGCTCTTTCGAAAGGCGGTCGCCGACGCCGCCTTTACCAAGCCCAGGGCTTGACCTGAATGCAGCTCTGTTAGCGAGGGAAGAAGCGCAGCAGCAACAACAACAGCAACAGAGCTTGACTGAAATAGAGGAAATAAACACAAAGGAGCTAGCGCAAAGGATAAGTGGAGAGTTGAAGAGGTACTCGATCCCCCAGGCGATATTCGCGCAAAGGGTCCTGTGCCGGTCACAAGGGACGCTGAGCGATTTGTTAAGGAACCCAAAGCCTTGGTCGAAACTCAAGTCTGGAAGGGAAACATTTAGAAGGATGTGGAAATGGCTTCAAGAACCCGAATTCCAGAGGATGTCTGCATTGAGGCTAGCAGGTATGGTCCGCATGTTGCTTGTTTATTGTTTAGTAGATTTTGTGTAGTATTTTGTAATTTTAATAAGAATCATGGTATACAATTAACGGTAAGTTAGTTATTTAGAAGCAGAGACATTATTTTTCAAATCATTTGGGTTTAGTAGTTGAGCTCAATTACAACTGAATATTTTATTACATATTGAACACGTGTTCTTGTAACACACAACTTTCATATCACTACATAGTATAAAATAAAGTCGCTTTCTCTGTCCCTATGTCCCTATGTCCCTATGTCCCTTTGTACGCTTAAATCTTTAAAACTACGCAACGGATTTTGATGCGGTTTTTTTTAATAGATAGAGTGATTCAAGAGGAAGGTTTATATGTATAATACATGCATTAAATACTGAAGGATAACCCACAATAACCATTTTCCCGTGCGGAGCCGGGGCGGGTCGCTAGTCTTTAATATACTTGTGTCAATAATTTTCAACAAACATTGGTATATTAAATTTTTTACTCGAAAGCAATAGTAACACCCAGGCATCTCCATCTCTAGATCAAAGTTCAAATAGAAGAAGCTCTGGCTTAAATAGGTACTTTGACGAAACGATTTCACTTTGAATGAAGATCTTAAATTTACATAATTTCAGCTCAGACCTTTTGCAGGCGGGGCGAAAATGTAAAACTAGATCTCCAAGTCTAGTAAAACTAACTAAACAAAATTTTGTCTGTAACAAAGAGTCTCTTTGCCCTGTTTAAGCAAACTTTAAAAGTTTGTTGCATTGTTGCAATACTATTTAAGGGAATTCAGCAAACTAATACATTTTAATCTAAATTAATCACAACTAAAAAAAAAGACATGATGATGGTAAATCAGCTTATTCAATAACGCAATGCATCTTGCATCTATAGTAGGTGATCTGAAGAAATGTAGGTTATTTTAACAATATTGTAAATGCAAAACTTAACGTTTAAACACATTTCATTGAATTGTAGTTAATGATAATGATTGAAATATAAAAAAATAATGTTTACTACTACAGCCGAAAATTTCTTGTGATCTAGAAATAAATGAAAAGCACTTCTTGAGTTAAAGCGCTGTATTTGTTCTACCTAATAGTGTAGACAATGTAACACTTTATATCATATCGATTTTTATCTTTTTTTGACGTACAGTAAACAAACAAGTCAATGTAACGTCAGCTGCCGGCATCGATTCGCGACAATCGATGAGGAGGTCAGCGAGCTGAGTCGCGCCGCGTTCGATTTACATTGAGCGCTAGGAGTTAGGAGTGACACAGTTAATCTCATCCTGCTTTTTCGATAGTCAATGTGCTGTGCAAAATATTTCAGTACATTTTGTTATTCTAGCTTTTTTAATGTTTTTTTTTTTCCATTGCTCTACTAAGACAAAATGCGATCTTCTGTAAGATTTTCCCATAAAACACAAAATGTTCTTGTTTGTATCATTTTATTGTAGTGCGTCTAAAATTAATATAATATTACTCGTATTACCGTAAGTTTTAAATAAAGTAGCTTCAACAATGGGAGCTTAATTTTGCATTTCCTACAACAGAATGCTTTAATTAGTTTCAAATTAGACTGAATATGAAATAGGAAAATAAGCTGAACATTTTTTGTCTGGCGTCTAGTTTATCAAGAGACCAACCAATTTCCAACTTACGTCTGTCTGTTGTAAAGCATAGGTACTGTACTTGATATTTTGTCTAATTTTATCTGAAACGAAGTATAACTGTACTATGTATGTTTTAAAAATAGCATTATTAAATTACTGTCAGAGTGCAGTTGGAATTACAATGCCACAGTAAATGCAACGGATTTCACAGCGAAAGAAAAATAATTACAATAAACAAAACTATCGTCTATAAGCTAAAAATATAACTGAATTAAGAGTTCTTTAGAAAACCGAAAAGATCAAGCAAGATGTGTTTTAGCCCAATACACTAATAAATCTAAAAAGGCTGCCTTTTACTTTATTATTAATATTTAGAGAAAAATAACATTTTGTTCTCATTGTTTAGAATTTAGAACACTGACTAACCAATAGGTATTCGTGTTATCAATAATAATAAGTGAGCCTCAGATAGACCGGATGCTTATAATGAACTCAAAAATAACGTCGATACTGAGAAAAGCTTCCTTTTTTCATCAAATATATTTTCTGTTCTTCCTTTACTTACTGTACTATCATTTATATTATCAGAAAACTCGTACCAACCAGAGGTGTGCCTAAAAGCCTAACTTTTTATATTATATTTTGTATTTTAATATCTTTACCTTACTTTCCTTGTGGCGATATTCAGATTTTCCAATATTTCTCACTTATTTATTGCAATAATTGTAACTAATAACATTATTGTAGAGTTCTAGCAGTTTGCGATAATAATTCAACCATAACAACTTGTTATCAAAGTCCTTTTTTCAATGCACAGTTGCGTTTTATCGAATTACTTTCGTTTTGTCAAACACGAAAGTGACGTTCCGTCAGCTGCGTGTATCGATTCGCGACAATCGATGTCGCCGGGTCAGCGCGGTCGATGCACAGCACTAGAGGTTAGGTGTTGGCGCCAATTCGGAAAAGAAGAGTCTAAAGTGCTCTACAGATAATAATAATTATATAGACATCAATTTTTTTACAATATGTTTACATAAAATACAGTTACACAACATTCCTAAACTAGGTGGAAACCTATATCGTAGGAACCGGGTGTTTCGTTCTCGTATCAGGCAGACGCGTTTATCATTAGGCCGTTTAAAATATAAATGCAATGGGTATCTATGTGTTTGGTATTACCATACCACAGAATGTATTACTTATTTCTTATTTGTGGTGGGTGGTGTACGTGTGTGATGTCCAAAACCCCCGAAAAGCACTATGAGCAACTTGTTACAAGATTTGCCTCTCACCTCAAAAACTAGAGCGATATTTTTTTCCTAGTCTATAATGGCTCCCTTATTAGCACATCATTAACTCAACAAATGAACGGTCATTCATCTCATTCCTGTCGGTTTCATTAGAAAAGGACGGTTGATAAACAAGGTTCAGTTGTTTTGTTAGAGCCACAGGTTAGAGCCTAAAAGGAATCGAGACCATTGCTGGCAGTTGTTTATAGTCTATGCTTTAGTTAGTCTATGGTTCGCTGATCGCCAGAAATTTGAATAATGGTTTATAGAACGGTTTTCCCAGTATACGGATTCCTTGTATCATCCTTGTATAAAAGCTTTATGAATGAACTAGCTTTCCGCCGCGGCTCCGCCCGCGTTAACAACTTTTCCCGTGAGAATGAGGCATTTTCCCGCGGTAAAAGGTAGCCTATGTTACTCAGTGTGAATGTAGCTTTCTAATGTTGAAAGAATTTTTGTTATCGGCACAGTTGTTTTTGAGTTTAATCATTACAAACTTACACACACACAAAAATGCAAATATTTCCTTTTTATAATAATAGTATGATAACATATTAACATTAACATTATTTTGTGATACATTATTGCAAGACTTTCTGAAATCAGCTTTGTTTTAATGCTTGAAAATGAAATTTGAAACGAATTTTTCAAATCTTTATTTTTCACGTATTTCTTTGGCTCTTCGACACATACTGCACAAAATCGTAACATAATAGGCTAGATATTATTTTTCCTTCTGGGTTGGAATTGGCATGCCAATAAGTTTCTAAAACGGGAAATTTTTCCGGTAAAATTATAATGGACGAAAATTTCTTGGAAAGTCAGTAAAAAATTGAGAAAACTTCTTCTTTTCCTTAAAAAAAATCAGTTGCACCCTTTTTAACCCCTGATAAAAAAGAGGGTTGTTATGTTATAGGTTTGACGTGTGTGTCTGTCTGTCTGTCTGTGGCATCGTACCTCCTAAACGGATGCGCCGATTTTGATATCGTTTTTTTTTGTTTGCAAGGTGTCACAATCGAGAGTGATCTTAGCTACGATCTGTTGATGATATCTTCAGCCATTTGAAGATTATTAGCTCATATCTAGTTGTTGAAAGGATCAAGTAACGTTTTTGTTTATTTAATACTATTTCTTATGACGACTGAAGTATGAGCGAAGCGCGGTTTTCCCACCTCTCCTGAATGTCTGGCTACGGTTCTATGTACAGTAGCCAGCACATGCGGTTGGACATTCGCACTACGAAATTCACCCCTACTTCTACGGAATACGGGTGCTCTCAAGGTCAATATGTACAGCCGCATGTGCTGGCTACTGTACCATAAATAAGGATGGTTATCTGACAAATAAAACAAACAAACAAACACTGACAAATGTCACCTTAGTAGCGTTGTTAGCTTATACAGGTCATCATCATCATCATGTCGCAAGGCGATTGCTGATTAGGATCCTATATAGGAACAGGCAGCAGGCAGCCCCTATAGGTACCTACTTACAGGTCAACATCGAGTGGCTCGAGCGTACCCTAAATTATGGTTATGCATTACAATCGATTATACCAAGTGCACATTGGTCTAAATAACAGTTTTGTAATGTAAGATTTCTTGGGTATAAGATAAGGAAGGTAATAATATGCCCTGTAATATGCCAAAAATTTAAACTTAAAATGTTACTAATTTCTAGCGAACATCCCATCAATGTAACCAAAAAGTGTTATTCTTAAAACCAGCCAGCTATAATACCATTTTATTCTTTTTAATGTTTTCGAATTTCGAACGCGATTCCGCGGTCTGGCCACAAACGCGGCACCCCGCCCCCCGTGACGTCACACCCCCGCCCCGCAGTATCGATCGCTTGCGGGGAAGCGGGAAGGGGGCGGGCGGTGCGACCCGCAAATGTGTATTGCTGTACGTATAGGTAGCTTTGGATGTACTTTTTCTATGAGATACTGGTAAACAAGTAGCTTTTCTATCAAATTTCTCTTATCAAATACCTAAGTGACAATCCGAGCGACAAAAACTGCAAGACAGTTAAACAAGTATCTCCACAGAAGACAGCCAAATTGTGAACCCGCCTCGACGTCAAAAAATGATTTGTGAAATCTTACTTTGAATAAACACTATTTGACTTTGACTTTGTCTTTGATCAAGCCTCCGGTATATATGGACCTAAAAGTTAAAACCAAAATATCCTTTAACCCTTTCTTTTACCACTATGTACTAATTTTAAAATAACCATTTCCCAAAATGCCTGAAATTAAAAATACCGTAGTCATCCTAATGACTGAAACCAAAATGGCGTTTTGGGTATAGTTGCACACAAAAATCTACTTTCAGACCTTTTCAGACGATGTAAATTAATAGAATTAATATTTTGTAGTAAGATTAAATTACGAAGTAATTCCCTAGAAGTACATCGCCCGATTTTGTAGGTTGGTCAGTTATCATATTCAACATTAGCTTTTACTCGAGTAATAAACGTTTTCCATTTAAATGATTAATTTTCCCAAGGTTAAAAGTATTTAGTTTATACGTCTTTCCGCGTGATTTCATCTACTACCCTGGACAATTTTTTATACACAACAAAATACGCTTTTTTTATAAGCAACAAAATAAAACCGGTGCACTTATATACCTACTTATCAAAATAACTCAATATGTTTTACGTACATAGCTTTTATTTCACTACCATTGAACTTGTTTTGATAAACAATGTATTCATTTGAAATAGCAAAATATTGTAACTATGAATAAATGGAAATAAATACCATTTTATTAAATCTTGTGTATCGTGTAAAAAACTGCCAATACCTCCTACGGACTACGGCGTAGCTTGCTACAATTTCGTAGTCGTCGTTAACAGCTCATATATGTCCCCACCGAGGGGCTCGAGCCTACCCTGATACCAGGGTAGATAGGCCTTAGTCGACCACGCTGGCCCAGTGTACAATTTCGTAGTAATGTGTTTAATTTTTTAAGTATATTTTGCGATTTGATTATATCTGGGCTGCGATCGCGCTAACTTGAATGACTTAACTAAAACCGATGTCAAATGCATTATTCCGATCTTTAAAATCGGTATCGAGCTATTATTTTGACAGCGTTACCAAACGTTGTGGTTATGATTAACCGTTTATTTGACAATAATGTTTCGATTCATCTGTGGTAATGGTACCTAACGTTTAGGTTTAAAGAATCTTTATTCTCACTAAGAAATTAGTCACTCGAACGTTTCAGTCATTCGATGTGTCATAGCGCGTAGAGCTATACGGTTTGCATGTTAATTAAACTAAACCAATATTCAAACTTTTTCCAAGGTTAAAACGTTTTTACATAGCGCGATTGAGGCCCAGAGATCCTCTTTCTTTTTCTACGAAATAATCATTGTCTCGTAATTCAAGGAATTATTCGTGCCTCTATTTCAAAGAACGAAATTCCCGAAATAAAAAAAAACGGAATTTTCTGCAAACTTAAGAGCTTTTTCTCGTTCTTGGAGTGTACGCCATTCTGTTCTGTTTCCAATCTTCTGTTAAAATCTAGAGTACAATACTTATTGACCACGAAAAAACCATTTAGGTACAAACACTTATTAGTTTTTTGTCTTACGGTGAGGATATAAAGAAACAAGTTTTTCGGTGCGGACTTGTCCGTTTGGGTCGGTACGGATCGGTACAGACTACCAAACATAAAGAAACAGGTAAATTTTACTAATTTTTTTAGTGTTTACCTCGTAATGAGTTGCCTGGAAGAGATTGCTACATAAGCAATAAGGCCGCCTGTTAAAACCTAACGTATTTCTTTGTTTGTGTTTTTTGTCTGTATAGTCCGGTTCATTTTAGACCAAAAGTGCTCTAGAACTTGAGTTTTATCTGTCACTCCTGTAAATGGCAACGACTCCTACCGTTGGATTCGTCTTGATGTCCTGAACGTGAAACTGTCGGTCGTCAAGTGCTAAAGTGGTGGAGGGATGAGGGGGGGGGTAATCAAAGATCGCTGGATTTTACGTTGTAATTTGAAAACTAGTGGACCGATTTCTTTATTATTAGTATTATTTGAACGGGTATAACATTATCTACAACACGTTCATATACATCGAATACGTCAATGCAGTGGTTACCGCGTAATAATACGAAACATAATAAAAAATAAATGTGTTTAAATAATATCACAGATTACGCTAAATCTATAAAGTTTTTGTGATAAAAATGTTGCTTACTTTAATTCTACAACAAATTACCTAATCAATAAGGTAACAATAATTACTATAGGATTTATGGTGCCTGAGCTAGAGTTAATTAACTAAACGTAGTCGCAGGTCAATATACTACGAGTACGCAATAAAAAATTGTTTTCCGCGTTAATTGTTACAAATTAAACTGTACTAACATGTAATTGTATGTACTGAATTGTCTAAAATAAACATAATTATTTTTTTATTTTTTTTTTATTTTTTTTCGACCTAAATTTCTTTTATTTTTATATCATGGGTAGATATTACCAATATAATATCCCCTGGCATAGTTTTTATCCTGTCAGGAACTTTAGGCCAGGGGCTACAGGCAAATTAAAAACTACTATAGTGAAAACTAAAAAAATGTTTTCTGCGTTATTTCGACGTAAATTTCTTTTATTTTTTTATCATGGTTAGATATTACCAATATCTATCCCCTGACATAGTTTTTATTCTGTCAGGTACCTCGGGTCAGGTGCTACAGGCAAAGTCAAAACTACTATAGTGAAAAGCTAAAAGATTGTTTTCCGCGTTATTTCGACGTCAATTTATTTTATTTCTTTATCATAGGTAGGTGTTACAGATATCTATCTTCTGATGTAGGTTTTATCCCGTCAGGTACCTTGAGTCAGGTGCTACAGGCAAAGTTAAAACAACTATAGTGAAAACTAAAACATTGTTTTCCGTGTCATTTCGACGTAAATTTCATTTAATTTTTTATCATGGAAAGGGATTACTAAAATCTATCACCTGACATAAGTTTAATCTCGTCAGGTACCTTGGGTCAGATGCTACAGGGAAAGTCAAAAATACTATAGTGAAAACCTAAAAAAATGTTTCTCGGGTTATTTCGCCGTAGATTTCTTTTATTTTTTTATCATGGGTAGGTATTACTAATATCTACCCCTGACAAAAGTTTTATCTTGTCACGTACCTTGGGTCAGATGCTACAGGCAAATTCAAAACTACTAATAGTGAAAAACAAAAAAAAAATATCCTCTTTATTTCGACGTAAAGTCTTTTTTCAAGGTATTATTTGAAAAATGTAAGCTTGAAATATATAATTAAAGTAATATGGTGATTACTTACCCATCTCTTCTCATTCATTTACTTATATTTGCGTACTCGTAGTATAGTGATCCTACGACTACGTTTCGTATATTAGCTCTAGCTCAGGCACCATAAATCATATAGTAATTATTGTTACCTTTTTGATTAGGTAATTTGTTTTAGAATTAAAGTAGTTAACATTGTTTCCACGAAAACGTTATAGATTTAGCGTAATTTGTGATATTATTTATACACAATTTCTTTTTTCAATGTTTCGTATTATTGCGCGGTAACCGCTGAATTAGCGTATTCGATGTATAAGAACGACTTTTAGGTAATATTATACACTTTCAAATAATACCAGTAACAAAGAAATCGGTCCACTAGTTTTCAAATTACAGCGTAAAAACAAAAGTACAAATTCGCCAACTTTGATTACCCCTCCCCTCCTCCCTCCACCACTTTAGAACTTGACGACCGACAGTTCCACGTACAGGACACCAAGACGAATCCAACGGTATGAGTCGTTGCCATTTACAGGAATGACAGATAGAATTTTTTCATTCAGTACTGGAGCGAACCGGACTAGTATTTCTTGGTGCCAATAAAGAATATATTTTGTATTTGTATTTGTAAATTTGTCTTTTTTGACCATCAAGTTCAAGCCCGTATGAGCCGGTCCAGGTCACTCCAGGTATTCTGTACTGCTAAGTTCAACCAGTTTCTCGTTGCGTGAGCGCATATAATAAAATAACAATTGGGATATTTTACCTGCACGCATCGGTACCTAACCGTACCGGTTTATCTGTACCGGGAACCTGTTTCTGTATATCCTCATCCTTAGTCTTGTCGACGACTAATAAGTATCCAGATTTGGTCACCCTTACTGCTTTTTAATGTAACTATGGTCCAAGAAAACAAGATCTAACAAGAAGACCACGTGACACAAGTCTACGTCATTTCTACGTCATCTTCCTCATCCTTGTCGAATGCGTGTAAATAGACAAGGATGAACAGCGCAAAATGACGTAGGCTTGTGTCAGTCACATGGTCTTCTTTTTAGACCTAGTTTTCTTAGACCATGAATGTAACAATTCAGAAGCCGTAACCAAATTTGAATTTGCAGATACCCCCAACCAGCACCAAACCAAAGGTGACAATGTAAACAACATGCAGCAAAGTTACGCGCCGCCGCCGGAGTATAGACCAGCGCAGGGCCCCGCGTACCCTGGGGCCTCGGGGCCCCTGCCACAGTGGGCCCCACCAGACTCCCCGGCGTACGAACCCGCTGGCGATGTCTCTAGCTTGTGAGTCCTCCCCGTTGATTTGATTCCTAACCTCCTTGAATTCCTTCTGCCCTGGTACCTGTCCTTGACTTTCAGTATGATTTTTTACGTTTAATTTTGATTGAGTATCGTAAAATTAAGTTTTTTTAGATAAACTTTATAATTTGATATTTGCAAAAGTCGGTCTCAAGTTTTGTATTACATAAACATCAAAGTATTTCTTCAGTCGTAACATTTGAGACCTGTTTTAATAATATATGCAGTTAAGCTAAAGTAATCAGGAAAAAAATTGAATTAGGGTACTTAAAAAAAGAAAAAAAAATGAAAAATGTTTTATTCGAAGTAAGATTTTACAAATCACTTTTCGACGTCGACAAATTTTAAATAACAAATTACTACCCGAGCACTTTGGACTCACCAATTCACCATTCTTATGTTTTTTGATGATCAAAGAACAAAATTGCGGTACGCGTGTTCAGCTTACCTTGCAGTTGACCCTAAAATTGTTTAAAATATATCAGAATAAAATAATTCAAGAAATACAATAGCCAAACTGTTTGATATTTATGCAGTCTGAACTTTTTTCGACGAATATTGGATTATTGCAGCCATGTGATAGATTAGTTAGGTTCAGAACTGAAATATCAGGTTATGCGAGTGCAAATAGAGAAAGTTTTGAATTGAGGTCAACTTGTTCAAGTTTTGATTTATGAATTAACATATCACATTATTCTAGTTTAGTGTGTTAACAAGGAAGAAATAAAACAAATATGGGTCTATTTATTAGAATAGTAAAAAGGATCAGAGAATTATTGATAAAACAGTTAACAATAAGCAATTTATCTTTTGAAATTGGTGTATCGTAAGATTTAATTTGTTCTAGCTTCCGCCCGCGTTAACAGGTTTTCCCGTGGGAAAGAAGTATTTTCCCGCGGTAAAAAGTAGCCTATGTGTTATTCTGATGTATAAGCTATATTATTGTAAAGTTTCATTAAAATCCGTCTAGTAGTTCCAGAGATTAGCGTGGACAAACAGACAGACAGACGGACATCTATTTCAAAACTTGTATTTTTGTGTTAAGCTACACTCCCTTAATCACCTTTAATCAGTTTTTTGAAAAACAAATCAATGTACAGACACGCCGATTTTTCAGTATTGTTATAGTATAGATAGATGAATCAAAATTAATGGTAGTGGAGGTGGTAGTAAGAAGAATATATTTGATTTTAAAATCTAGGGTAACCCTATGCCAGAGACTGGTAAATAAGTATCTGGCAGGGTCGCCAATTAATAATAAGAGAAGGGAAATCACCCTCTCTAATATTGCTGTGCCTAATAGTTAGAGAGCCCACGACCAAGATTTTTGTCTCATAGCAATACGGCCAAAACCGCATCAAATCGATAGATACGATTATCCTGAACTCGAAAATACCAATATCAGACATTTTCCGCGTAGCGTTTGATCTGACCGAATTTTCAAAATTGTCAAAGAATTTTACCGAACTGCATCATAGCAATATGTCTGATTTGCAGACTGTAGTTGAATGATAGTTCTGAGATACCGGAAACATATAGTGGTGTAGAATCACTTAAAAAAATTAAAAATGAGACAAAAAAAATGTCTCATAGCAATATGTCTGAAAATCTTTTTTATTAGTAAATTTTGGTTATTTGATGCGAACAAAACAATTTTCAGACGGAAATGTGAACGCATTAAATTTTGAGACCGTTTTGAAAATGTTAACAAATTTTACCGATCGGTATCATAGCAATATGTCTGAAAATTGTTGGACATGATAAAATAAGTTGTCCACATGTGCAAAAAATTTATATCAGACAAATTAAGTGTAGCACCTTCTTTATCAGACTTTTGGTAGAGATTTTTGAGAGTATATGCTACACTTAAAGTGTCTGAAAACAGGTTTTTGGTAATCCTGGCAGCAATACGAAAAGTGTAAAAAAAATTTTATCCGTATTGCTATGATACAGGTCGGCTAAATTTGTTGACATTTTCAAAAATGCGCTCAGGCTATATGCTACGCGCAAAATGTCTGAAAACAAACTTTTTCGTAATACAATTATAAAATCTATGTACATTTTCACTATCAGACGTATTGCTATAATACCGACTGCCTTTTTTTTTGACACAGCAGAAATGGCCTCCCACGCAGTTGCTACACTTTCGACCGTTACTACACACCTAGTCGGGTTCAGAATCATACAATCTAACGATTTTATAGGGTTTTTGCCGTATTGCTATGAGACATGGTTTTGGTCGTGGGCTCTCGTACTATAAGACTAGGTCCATAGTAGAACATAGTAACTAAAACTATTATTATTTAGTTATTGTATTATAAATATCTTGTAAACCTATGGAATGCAATAAACATATTGAGTATTGAGTATGGATTTATGCGACGCAATAAAATGAAACATTAGTTTGAAGACAGCTTTGTATTGTTGGAATTTCTTATGTATTTAATTACATATGATAAATTAAGAACAATTATTAGCTTCAAGATAAATTATTAACTTCATTTGACGTCGACAAATAATTTTCAAACCCTTACTTCGAATAAGAACTTTTAGAATTTAATTTTGAAGAATGAAATTTGCTGAGCATTGGCTGTGAAAATAAAATAATAAAGTCGTATATAAAATATGTAGATCAACCGGAATCAGAACTTTATTATAATGTAGATGACTGAATTATATAAACCTTTTTGTTCTTGTTGAAGCAAATTTTTTAATTATTATTTTCTTGACGTCACGACATTTCTTTTTATCCCCCTCCCTCCCTCCCACGAGCCTGTGGCTGCGTAGCAGTGGACTTGGTTTCTTATAGGTATATACTTGCCCTTAGCTTGTCGCAAAGGTAAAATATATAATATACATATTGTAAGTAATTATATTAATGTATGTTTGTTGATACAGGTCGCTTTGTGACAAGCATCTTTAGAAATTGAGAGAAGAATGTCTGAATGGATATTATAATTTTTATTTAATTTTTATTTACACTACATTATTTTTTTATGTGTAAAATGTATAGACAATTGCTCTTATAGATGTTTGTTTTTCACGGATAGGCAGTATCCTTCCCTGACCTTTTTTAGTTCATTTAAATATACATAGATGAAAGTCTTAAAATATATAAAACATAAGTATAATTTAATGATTTGAAGTATGGCAAAGATACTGCCTAGACAAAAATATCTGTATTAGAGAATTGAGAATTATTTTTTATAGTTATAGGTAAGTGTATTTTGTTAGCTTGAAGAAGCCAAGATGAATGTTAGACTGCTACCGCTGCCCCTCCCTCCTTTTTTGGTTTCCCCCCGCGCCGGGCTGAATAGATTTTGATATGATTTTATAGGTGCCTGCGAGATTCAAAAACCCTTTGTTAATGTTGTTTACATTGTCGCCAGGTATGCATTTTTATAATACGTTTTGTGTATAGATATATAGATAATGCTTTGAAATATAATACAGTGTAGACATTTATATTAATGGTGTAGACAAAAATCTACAATAAAAATAATAAGACATCTGTGTTAAGGAGAATAATATCTTTATCTATACTGAAATATATTTCAAAGTGTTTATAGAATAGAAATTTAGACAAAATATAATTTTGTATAAATCTGTAGAACTTAAAATATCAAAATGACCTAAATTATTTAATAAACAATAAGATACCAATTGAAAACAATAAATAAATACAACCATCTTTAGTTTGTAAGAAAGACCTTCTTATATACTATAAAATATTTAATTGTGCCTACTTAAATTTTCATACTTGTTACTCTAAAATATTCATTAATATATTCAAAGTAGACAAGAATATATTCGTAGTAGACATGAATATATTTGAAGTATACATGAATATATTATAGTGTATTATGAAGGTCATGTAGTATATATGTTTAGAGGCATGTTCAGTGTCTTTAGAGGATGTTAGGATTAGTTTTTTTTATTTTTACATTAAATTGTAATTAAATTGTAATCTTTTTCATTGTTTCAGCGGCCCAGATTCCTCAGAGAGGCAGTGAGTATAGTTTTTATAATTTATTTCTTATAAGTCGTAATTTTCAACGGCATTCTGAACAGAAGCGTAGCCTTGGCGGGGCCCCGTATAAGAATTTGTTTAGGGGCCCCTAGGAAGGGTAAAGATTTCTCACAAAAGAAAAACAATGCATGAAATAAAAAAAATATTTATTCATCAATTATCTATCTATTTAAAGAAATTTCTTTTTAAAATTTTGTTATTTGTGAAATAAAAAAAAATTGGGAAGTTTTTATTAGTTATTTCTTACGCACATTGGGGGCCCCCGTGGGTAGGGGGCCCCGTATAATTGAACCGTCAGATACGGCGCTAGCAACGCCCCTGATTCTGAATCTCTCACATTTAAAAAAAACATCATATTTTGTTTCTTTTGTTTTCTTCCTTCCTTGAAACGAAGTATTTTGAACACAGTTTCAACGATACTTATTTTTTTCATTATGAAACAGACTACCTTTTCTATTAAAATTAAAGAAACTAGATACACTTTATTGTAGTACGAGTATTAATCGTTTATAACGTTTATAAATTATGTTTTCATGTTAATTTTAATATAATTAGATTACACCTAACAGAACTAGATTACACCTCCTTTCTGGTAGCGAATACCCTTCAGGTAACTACGCCCGCACCCGCCGGCGGGGGCGCGGCCATAACCAAAATCAAAATTGATAATCAGAGACGGAGTCCCTCAGGCGTCGTCTCCTTCACGATGTTTTTCAGTATCAACGCGCTATTCCGAGATCCGAGGCTCCCTCGAGCCGCCCCTAGACGCGTTGCTATATGACTTTTTTTGGGGTAGAGTCTTTCACTCCCCCGCAAGTCCGGTGAAGCTTGATTGGTCGTACTTTTTCGACACAAGCATAGGTCAATTAACAAATAGTATCATGTCTGTAAATGGGAAGATGGGTTATTTCATCACTTTTAATGGGCCAATTTTTTTTAAGACCAGCTTTTCAGTGATTTTATTTTATAAACTTTGTCCCAGGTTGCAAACGCAAGGAGGATTTGAGCTCGGATACCCTTCCTTCTCCGAAGAAGCCACGTTTGGTTTTCACAGACCTTCAGCGGCGTACTCTACAGGCTATTTTTAAGGTAAATTACTACTTTTCAACAGCATAATGCATAATAATAATAAATAATAAATGTGTGGGACATCTCACACACGGCCATCTGACCCCAAACTAGGCTGAGCCTGTACTATGGGTGTCAGATAGCTGATATGCATATGTTACAGGAAATGTATGAAATCCGTCATTGTATACAATTCCTAGGAATGGTATAAGGTAATGGGAATAGGTATGAAATAAATTATATTAGACACATTTCCTAAATGGCAATCGGAAATGTAATACATTCAAGATGTCAATGGGTAAGCGAGGAAAGCGGAGCGAGGAGAGGCTATCACAATAGAAGTATATAATAGTACTACTCGTACAGAAGGGATATTTACCTCCACGCACCAAAATAAGTTCCCCGCCCGATATCCTTCCACTCACTGCATCCCGTAGGCGCCGCCAAACTCCTCTGGATGGTGTTGCGTGGTATTCGATGAAGTATAAAGACTATTTTTCTTTGATTTTCATTTACGTACGTTGGTTCTTTGATTTTACATTGTGGCGTATTATTTACTTAAACGATAGACTGTTTACTTATCAAATTAAAGTTTGAACTTTACAAGCTTTATTTATAATTTGTGTGCTAGATACGCTGTAAAAAATAATAAAAAGCTGATTTTTAAAGTTAAATTAACAAAAAGCCTTACAAAGATATTATATTTTACCGTATGATTGTTGCATTACTTCAACGAGAGCATTTAAAAAACATTCTAATTGTCAATTTAACAGGTATTTTTAGTTTAACAGCGAGCTTTGTTCATTTTATTTACAGGAAGCATTAGTTTTATACATTTCCTAGTACAAGTTCGGAATTTTATACAATTCCTAGGAAATTCATACATTTCCTAGGATATGTGTGAATAAAATCATCTTTGAAACATTATTTCATACATTTCCTAACGAGCTTCGGAATTGTATACATTTCCTAGGAATTGTATACAATTCCTGGATTTCATACATTTCCTGTAACACATACATTATATAAAATTACAACAACCAGACACAAGGCAAACACAAGTGCTCATCACACGAATGTTTGCTGGGCGGGATTCGAACCCGCGACCTTGTGCTTCATAGGCAACAGGCTGACAATTAAAGCAAGCAAACAAGAACAGCATATTATGACAACTTTAATAAGTATAAGATGTAATTTTTGAAACAGGTGTGATAATAATCCCCATGATTAGCAGGGGGGGGAGAAATCACAATAACTGTGATTTCTGACACAGTTGAATGCTAACACTCCATGTTTCTTCTTCTATAGGATAATAAGATAGACACGATTATCTCTTGTCACTCATAATGCCTCAAGTCCCCTCATGCCACCCCAGTCTGTCTTGTGGAGTCACTTTCTCTAGACCTTCCAATGGTCACACCTTCTCAAGACTTGATAATCATGATGATACATACATACATAAATAAAGTCACGCCTCTTTCCCGGAGGGGTAGGCAGAGATCACTTCCTTCCACTTGCTACGATCTAAATACACTTCTTTCGCTTCATCCACATTCATTAATCTCCTCATACATGCTCGTCGGTTTAGAGTACTCTTGACCCGACCTTTTGTCAGAACATCCCCGATTTGATTTTGAAACGTTCGTCTTGGTCTTCCCCTTCCAACGCTTCCTTCCACTCTCGCCTTATAAATCTGTTAATAATTATGATATTAACAAAGAATCCCTTTAACTCTTCCAGGAAACAAAGCGACCCTCAAAAGAAATGCAAGTTACCATAGCGAGGCAGCTGGGCTTAGAACCGACGACCGTTGGAAATTTCTTCATGAACGCGAGAAGACGATCTATGGACAAGTGGAAAGACGACGACGCGCCTCCTACAGATCTGGACCAGGTGATGGACAGCCAGGATCTGGACCAGGTCCCAAGTCTGGATTCGGGGGAGTCTGAAGAAGACCACGATGACCAAGACGACCATCTTTTGTGACGCCGTCTGACGCAACAGAACCTTCTAGTGCTGTAAGTTTGGAGTGGTCACGTCGAATGTTGGTGCAAAGTTTTGGGGAAAAACGAGAGATATTTCGGACTTTGTTTTTCAGTGTTCTCCTACGTTACGTAACTCTGGAACATTCTCACGTCATCGGTGATACACAAGAAGCAATACAAATTGTAAACTAACTGTCCGC
Organism: Teleiodes luculella; assembly: GCA_948473455.1. Classification (NCBI taxonomy): domain Eukaryota; kingdom Metazoa; phylum Arthropoda; class Insecta; order Lepidoptera; family Gelechiidae; genus Teleiodes; species Teleiodes luculella. The sequence continues at coordinate 1,421,866 of OX419605.1, forward strand.
CTCCGGCTACGCCCGCGTTGTCTTTTTACTTTTCCGTGCACAGTTTCCCGTAGGAATGAGATTTTTACTGTAGTAAAAAGTACTTTAAATGTTAAACGAAGATATTAGGTACCACCATGCAAAATTTCATCGAAATCGGTCGAGTAGTTTTGGAGATAAGTACGTACAAAAAAATTGAAAATATGGGATTCTTACATTCCCCTGACTTGGTCTTTAGCATTTTTTTTCTATGTACAGACAGTCGACTTCTACAGTTTTAATATATAGATTATAACCCATGATTATAGCAGATGGTCAAGTATCAAATTTGAATGACGTAGGCTTTTGTTTTGTCCTTTTGACAAACTCGCTTCTCTTATAAACATTCGGATACCGTATGTACTAAAATGTATAATAATTATATCTATATAGTACCTGATCACTCGATAAGAAATGTTAATTTCGATAGTTGCTTTGAAATCTTGACAACAACTTTTCTAGGTTTGCAAAAAAACATGTTACACTTTTTTACACTAAGAACAACGTTTTTTTTTCTTGTATTTTAGACTGTACTGGCTACTTTTAAGCCGCGAATGAACAACTTTTGGGGCAATAATGGCAATACTCGTATTCCATTCTATAGATCCAAAATCAGTTTTTGCACGACTCGGAAAGTAGTATAGTCTCGGCGTGAAGTTGGGGTAAAATTTCAGAGTTACTTTTGATCCTGGAGGGGTTTTAGACGTTTTTTTTATGCATTCTTTAAACATTCGATGTTCTTGACGACTTCAATCCTTTATAAGTGTACAGTAACGCTAAATTAGGGCGAGGAGTAGAGACTTTGGCTGGTTACTTCATAATGGGTCTGCTGTCAATATCCTGAATCGATATTTTTACAATTTATTCGGAGACTTTCTACACTTAACCTCAAAATCGAAACTTTACGTCCTAATTACTCATAAACATTTACTCAAAGTTAAACAATATTCTGTCCCTTTCCGATAAAGCTAATTGTTGTTGGAAAAGGCCAGAAATATTATTTAAATTTAGCGATAGTCTTAGAAAACAAAGTCTTATTCGACAACGATGTATTATTCGACAACGATGAACAGCAGATGACGTAGGCTTGTGCCATGTCACGTGGTCGGAGTGTTAGCTTGTTTTTTTAGACCATGATCCTATATTTGCACCTCCTTCGTTACTTAGATCTGTTGATGTATCTAACTATATAGTTAAAGTTAGTTCAAAAAAAAAAGATTATTTTTGAGAGTAAATAATAATAATTGAGATTCTGGCCATATTTTGGCAAGATTATATTGAGTAGTAAATATTAGTTCAGGATATTGACTACATATTCCAAAATAATACTGATCTCTCAATATCGAACGTTACTAGTCAAACGTAATCAATTAGTTATAATTATAATAATTTTATATTTAGAAATAATAATGTTTTGGTTAATTTAGTTAGTTTAAAGTTAGTCGTTTGAGCACATTCCCCATCAAATTCATTTAAAGTTAAAAATAAATTAACAGGTACAGAAAAGGAATTATTTTCCTAAAACTACTTTTTGTAAAAGTAGACATATATAAAAAAAAAGCTAAATACTTACTAATGTAATAAAAAACTGTTTTCTAGTCAGTTTTAATTAATAATTTCTGACATGTTTATTAGTTGGTAAATAATAAGTTTGTAAAAATAGAGCCAAGTTCGATGTTTATCTTAATATTTTAAACAGTGTGTGCTCAATTGATTAACAAAATAGGTATACTAGTAAACGCAATAAAAGAAGCAGTCATTAGTTCCGAAAATGACTGAACAATTAGTTGAAATGTCCGATTAAATCGGATCCTATAGATACTTCACATTATCTTTTCTGAAATTGGGGCGCCAATTTAAGAAGTAATTCCATTTTAGACACCCAAAGTATTCCACAAATTACATCTGTCAATATTTATCGCATGTGACTTTAGGTGGTTTATTATGTGTTTGAAATAGTGTAACATAATTGACATCTGTCTTTATAAATACGTACCGAACCATTTAAAGTTGAGGCCTGTTTTAAATATTATTCGGTGACGTTAGTGGAATTCTTTAGGTACAGTTTTTGTAGGTGCCACTATCTAACTGCCTAAAATGGAATACTCCCAAATAAGCAATTTTGAAACTAGACAAGTATTTTTACAAAAATGTCCATAGATGCCCTGTAAATTCTTGTACGTATAAGTAACCTACCACGTATGTAATAGAGTTTAATATGTGTTGCACGTAAACGAAATTTGCAATTGTTACAACTTTTAAGTAGTTAGTCTTTTTTAGTTTAAACTCTAGTCAAGAGATCTCTTACCGCATTCCGAGAAAGTTATAATGTTAGAAGAAATGAAAGGAAATACGTGCGTGATATTACTTAAAGTTAAACAACTAGGATTATAAACTATTTATTTAAGTGCAGCTTTGATAATGTAAGAGGAAGTCAAAAATCTAGTCTGAGTTGTGAGATAAGTAGTTAAATAAAGTGTTTGCTTCAATGTTGTCTGCATTAATCAAAGTGATATCATTTCTAGTAAAAGTTGACATCATAAGGGCGTCCGCTTAAAGTGCTTAATTGACGCGGGCACATGAAGCGGGCGTCTGCTTACGCTAGTGGTAAATACTTTTAAATACTCACCAGTGTAAATAGACCGCTGGTACCTACACGCAACGAGGCCGCGCGAGAAGTCAGCTTACGAAGGTGGATACTCCAATGCCTTAGTGACCAACTTAAGCGGGCGCCCTCTCTGTGCACCCACGAATGTTTAAGCGGACGCCCTAATAATATTTTTCCGTTAGACTGCGAAAGAATTACCAAAAAGACGCAAAGAGTACTTAAGTTATAGTAAGAGAAGTTTTATTTATATGTTTGTTTTGATATTTATTTTTAATTATTTGATAGTCTTAATGCGTTCCACCAAAGAACATTGTGCAATGTATCTTTTACTTATAAGACAAATTTCACCATTCCAACTGTATAAGGATTTCAGGTTGTTTAATATAAAACGGACTTGACGAAAACACTTCTGTGCATCACAAAATCTTAGTTTTTTGTTTTAAATCCGTCATGTTTCAAAATAAAACAGTTGAAAAAAATAAAAAATGATGAAGTACATGTTGACGCGCGCACAATAAAGTTGTAGCTTATTGAATGCATGAATGTTAAGTAAAAATTAGAAGTTTCTTAGTTGTACTTAAACCCTTTTGTAAACTATGTAGGTACTTGTGAGCGCATCTATTTGCTTACATACAACATACAATACATAAACAGCAATTCATCAAAAATCTTCACATTTTTTTACCATGTGGTGAAGATCTTTGAAACTTAAAAAAAATAGTATTTATATGCTATTTGTATGAAACATATTGTTAAACTGACAATACTACATTTTTATAATAATTACAAGAAATGTGATTAGGTACATTACGTACCATAAGTCATTTTACGTTGTTAACATAATAGAACTAGGCTGTAACTCTACCATGCACATCGTTACTGCTTTTTAATATAAAAAATGTTACCAGATAGCATAAAAATAATATTTTACTTAGGACAAAAATTTTTTTTGGAGCATTAATTAGTTCCGATTAAAACATTTCAAGACGGAGAAATATAATATTTTTGTGTAAAGTATAGTGTGCTTTCTGATGTACATAGTACGTGACTTTAAATGTAAGATTAAAATGTACATTTTACAATGAATTTCGGATTTTATTTCATAACCTTTTTGCTAGCTGTGGTCCCAAATATGTGGCTGTAGTTTAAAGGCTATAAAACTGTAAATTATTATTATCGTATTGGTCTCGGACATCGATCGGACCTTGGGAATAGGTAGCTTATGGTTTTTCTGATGTATGAGCTATAATATTATTGTAAAGTTTCATTAAAATCAATTCAATAGTTTTTGCGTGAAAGAGTAACAAACATCCATCCATTCATATATACATCCATCCGCAGAATCTATCGCGTTTTAAATATTAGTAGGATTTGTGCCTCGCGCTACGAAATGGCGTAGCACGTGCTACGAGTTCCTGCTACGCCGTAGCAAGCGTGTAGCCCTTATACGTAGTTACTATTTAATTTATTAATCTGTGCTGAAACATTGTTTTAATTTATTCCGAGTTACTTAGCATTATCGCCGATACTCCTACATTCTCATAGAAAACATCACACGGCGGCGTGACTACTTAACCGCTTCTTTGATAAATAATAAATGGGGAGTTTGTAACCCTAGAATTATGTTTACGGGTTTTTAGTTGGTAGAAGATAAAAAAAATATATCCAAATAATAAAGTTGATCGCAAGTTGGTTTAGTCGCTCCATCTAGTGAAAGCTATATGAACCAACTTGTCAACTGGATGAAGAACTAAAACATTTGCTTTAGGGGTTTGGGAGGGCATAGATATCAGTTGCTTCCAACCCTTTAAGTAATTATTGCATGCAGGAAAAATCTAGATGGCGTTCTTGTATTTTTTTTATCGAATCAAAGAAAACATAAAATTCCAGATTTTTTATCTTTTTTTTGTATCTGCTGAAGAAAAAAGGTAAAAAAGATAACAGAATGGTTTTATAAGAAGAATGTGGTCGCTGCCTACCCCCCTCCGGGAAAGAGGCGTGTCTGTATGTATGTATTATACACCAGAGGAAGTTTTCTGGCTAAAATGATTTTAACATCGCCACAGACGTACGCCAGGCTTATTACTGCTAGATAAAAGCTTTCGCTTTAAGAAAAAACCGGTCAAGTGCGAGTTGAATTCGCCTGGAAAAGGGTTTTGTAGAAACGTAGTTCTTCATCATCAGCCAAAACAACTGGACAGATCGAGTTCAAATTGGTTCATGTTATGTAAATGCGTGAACCAAAGACGGACATGTGACATCCTACTAATATTATTGCCGGAAGACGTAGCGTGGGCAGGCCCCCACAAGGTGGACCGACGATCTGGTGAGGGTCGCGGGAAGCCGCTGGATGCGGGCAGCGCGGGACCGATCGTCGTGGAGATCTTTGGGGGAGGCCTTTGTCCAGCAGTGGACGTCTTTCGGCTGAAATGATGATGATGATGACTAATATTATAAACCCGAAAGTTTGCGAGGAGGATGTATGGAAGGACGGACGGATGTCTGTTACTTTCAAGCAAAAACCACAGAATGGATTTTAGTGAAACTTTATAATAATCTAGCTTACACTATTCTGTGCTTACACATCAGAATAACACAAAGGCTACTTTTTACCGCGGGAAAATACCTCATACCCATGGGAAGAACGGTTAAGCTAGTTAGGGCAGAAAGCTAGTTAAGGTTATGTTTTAAGTTTTTGAGGTATAGAACCCTAAAAACACTACAAGGTATTAATTTATGCTATAGTTCCAAGGCTTTTAAGGAATCCGATGATCCATCTTACGGCAACCCTTGTTAAGCCGACGTCCTTGCTTTGGACAGCCCTAAGCTATGCGGCTTACTTAACATTATTATACAATTAATACTGGTTTAATTTGCACAAGATGAGAAATGGGAATCTAACTTACTGATGTTGGAGCGTTGAATTACTATTGTACTAGCGCACATAGAAAGAAAGAACACCAGTGAACCGCACTTATTAATCATCATGATCTCGCCCGAAAGACGTCCACTGCTGGACAAAGGCCTCCCCCAAGGATCTACACAAAGATCGGTCCTGCGCTGCCCACACTACGTCTTCCGGCGCGCGGCCGTCAATCAAGAACCCTTCTGCCTTCTTCATATGTACGTTTATTTGACGCTCTTACGGTGAAGTCAAACAAAGTGAGGAAACCTGCACACACCTGCGAAGAAATTCAAGGGTTGTGGATGAAGTTGACCAACCCGCACTGGGCCAGCGTGGTCGACTAAGGCCTATTCACCTCGATTTCAGGGTAGGCTCGAGTCACTCGGTGGGGACATAATAATAATATTATTATTATTATTATTATTATACTTATTGTTTATTAATAAAAATATTAATATTACATTTTACATGTTTTCCGCCAAACGTAAAAAGTTTGTTGGCAGATTATTTAGCTCTCAACATTCTATAAAGTAAATCTATTCTATTCATTTGCAATGCTATTACATATCACGACAATAAACAAAACGCAATGACTACGAGTACCTATACCACATTCGTGGCGTTGTTGTTAAAAGCAGGGTCAAGCCGGACACGCGCCCCGCGATTCTGTTCCTTAATTTAAAAATTAAAAATAAAAATACGGCGCAAAGTGTTCAGCTTGATCTGCTCTCCACTGCACGCACAGGATAAAGACGTTACTCCACATTTTAACGAATATTATTGATGAAATACATTCTTATTCTATTTTTAAGACCACTTTGATTACAAAAAACAGTATCTGGCAAGCTATTGAATAGTTTAGGTAGGATATAATTATTTGTGCGTGAACCATAGTAATTGTTCGCTTTGTACAGCTCAGCGAAAGGCTTGACGCTATATGAGCTGTCAATTAAAAAAAAAAAACGTTAAAGCGTTTTATGCAAAGTGAGCTGCTAAATCTTTGCACGCCTTTTTTACTGACCGAAAAAAAAGACAAAGAAAAACTACCTCTATGGAATAAAGAGACTTCATAGTTTGAATGGCATAAGATCTATTTGAATTGAAGCCCCGTGGTCTAGTTAGTCGAATCCCGCCCAGGGCAAACATTCGTGTCATTAGCACTTGTGTTTGCCTTGTGTCTGGATGTTGTATTGTATATCAGTTGTCTGACACCCTTAGTGCAGGCTCTGCCTACTTTGGTGTCAGATGGCAGTGTGTGAGATGTTTCATTATACATTTCTTTATTTTTTACTGCGGTCACCAGAGGCCCCCTAGAGACGCACGGGAAAAAATCCTATCTTTTGTATTTTTACTTTATTTCATAATCATTATTCTATTTCGCTCCCAAAGCAAGTAATTGTTTGGGAAGGTCAAGACGCTCTTAGAGCGGATAAGCATTACACTTCGTTTGATACCTACAAATATTCTTTATTGACACTAAAAATGAAAACACATAAATCTTACAGTAAATAAACAAAGTTGCGTGAACAAAAACTATGTTGCTAGAGAAGCAATTTCTACATTATTATGAACATAGCATAGAAAACATAAAGCTTTTAAAACTAAGTACAGTTAAAAAGTTAAACTTCAAATCACGAAAAAGGAATAAAAAACGGCATCCAAAAAGCACGCCTACGCCGTTTATCAATTTGCAAGATTCGGGATGTCAGTTCAAGGAGAACCGCCAGGGAAACGGGACACGGCCTTGCCAAGGCTGCAGCCTAAATGATTTACCCGCAACCTGTAGATCCGCTGCTATTTTTAGCCTAAGGTCAATTTCCCATCAAAGTTGCCTAAGGCAAGGCTTTTGCCGATATAACTCCCGCCCTGTCACTAGCTTGACTGTTCATTTGTATGCGTTTGACAGGTACTACCCCAAGGCAACGCTTCCGGCCTAGTTTTTCAAATTGTTTATAATCATGATTGATGTATTTTTTTTATTTCTGCTATTGCATTAGTTGAAAGACCTCTCTGAATAGAACAACCTCTTCAAGTCACACTAAGAGAGACTGGAGGCTATATTCAGGGCTTTTCACTATTCCAAGACAAAAGGCTCTAAAAACACTTTTAAAAGCAGTGAAAAATATACAAAAGGTCACCAGAGCTTTGATATGCGTAATAAGGATGGTATGATAGAGATTGCGGCTGGTGAGAGCAAGATGGTGGTATGAAAATCAATTTATTAGGTGGTGACGTCACGAGCAGCGCATGCGTGTTTAGCTTGTTCCCGGATTGGGGTGGCAGTTTGTTGGAAAATTTCCCTTGTTCTGGGTGAAATTGAAAGAAAATGTTTCTTATGATGAAAAATCATACTAGAATTTTAGTTTGGAAAAACAGAAATAATGAGGTCTCTTTATTGTGCAAAACTATCATATTACTTATTTAATGGTTTAGAATTTTAAGAATTCGTTGTTAATAATTAAAATGCTCTTATAGACTTACTTTGGTAAAGAGTACCTATGTGTTTGCTTGAAAAATATTATAAATGGGATATTTATACATTATATTATCTACTATTTAAAAATTTAAAACAAGCCTTGTACCACCGTATCTAAAACTCTTCTTATATTACAAGAAAAACAAACTCTTATTAAAATAATTTACTTGTTTATTTTATTAAGTGACTTCAAGCAGATAAGAGCGTTCCTGTAAGCCATAATTGGTTAGTGATTATAATTAGGAGATTTAGGTTGTTGTACTAAATTGTTACTACCGTTTTGAAAAAAAGTAGATGTAATTATTACATCAGTGGAAAGCTTCGTGAATATAAAAGTACTTCTTCAAAGTCATGCACATATCAATCATGTTAATGTGCATTCAATCAGCCCAAACTATAAAAGGCACCAGTGAAATATGGCCCGTCATTTTCAGTTAACATTTTACGGCTCATTCCGACACGCATTAATCAAGAGACCACAATAAACAATCGGCGCGAAGAAAGTGCATCGATAAATTGCTATTTCCGCCGTCAGCATGGCAACACTGGCCATCTGGGCGGGCGCCCGAAATAGCGGCCGCGGGGGGCGCGAGCGGCAGTTGTCGCGGCGACGTTGCCGCGCGTCCACGCCATGGCGTCCGTCGCCGCGTGGTTGCCCTTCGCCCGCGCCGCCGCCATCGGCTGGGTCCCCATAGCGACCCACCCCCTCCCCCCACCACCCGTCCCAAAAGACCGACGGCGCGCCGAAGACGAAAAACTCCTCATCAACGTCTCCGGACGACGCTTCGAAACCTGGAGGAATACCCTCGAAAAATACCCCGACTCCCTCCTCGGGTCCACCGAGCGGGAGTTCTTCTACGATGAGGAAAGCCGCGAATATTTCTTCGATAGAGACCCTGACATTTTCAGACACATACTCAATTATTACAGAACTGGAAAGTTACATTATCCTAAACACGAGTGCTTAACGGGCTACGACGAGGAGCTCGCGTTCTTCGGCATTCTCCCGGATGTGATTGGGGACTGTTGTTATGAGGACTATAGGGATAGGAAACGGGAGAATGCCGAGCGTCTCATGGACGATAAGCTCAGTGAAGCTGGGGACCAGAGTCTACCACAGCTCACAGACTTGCGGCAGAAGATGTGGCGGGCTTTCGAGAACCCCCACACGTCGACAGCTGCTTTAGTATTTTACTATGTCACTGGATTTTTCATTGCCGTCTCCGTGATGGCTAATGTTGTGGAAACCGTCCCATGCGGTACCAGACCAGGTAGAGCGGGTACTCTACCATGTGGTGAACGGTATAAGATAGTATTTTTCTGCCTGGACACGGCATGCGTGATGATCTTCACTGCAGAATACTTGCTTCGGCTGTTCGCCGCTCCAGACCGATGCAAATTTGTGCGATCCGTCATGTCCATCATCGATGTTGTTGCTATTCTGCCGTACTACATCGGTTTGGGGATAACAGACAACGATGACGTATCAGGGGCGTTCGTGACCTTGAGAGTGTTCAGAGTGTTCCGTATCTTCAAGTTCTCCCGGCACTCTCAGGGACTCAGGATCCTGGGTTACACTTTAAAGTCTTGTGCCAGCGAGCTGGGATTCTTAGTGTTTTCTCTAGCTATGGCCATCATCATCTTTGCAACTGTCATGTTCTACGCTGAGAAGAATGAGCAAGACACAAACTTCACATCCATTCCTGCCGCCTTCTGGTACACCATTGTCACCATGACCACACTTGGGTAAGTGTTTCTGTTCTTTTGCGAGTTTTTATGCTATGGGAGCTTCAAAATCTTGAAGTATTTATCAATGTTTCTCTTTTTTTAATGAAAATGTGCGTATGTACGTTTCTGATTTCAATTATAAAATAAGCGATGTTTTATTAGGATTTCATAGGAATTATTGATCACTATCAAACGTTAATCTTTGAAGTACCTTTTATCAAGAGCTTGGCGATAAAATTCAAATTCCGTGAAAATCGTATCTACCAAAATATTATATTTTATTCCGTATATGGCACTAGTAATCGTTGCGCCAGTATCAAAATATTGTTTACAAAAAAATCTTTATGACTGCGCGCTCCAGCGCTGACACCTGTCGACGCCATTAAAAATGAACGCGGGAAAATATCTGTCATGGCGTCGCGCAGATTTCGCGCCATAAAAGGTTTAAGCCCTGAAATATTGATGTGGCTACACGGTTTTAATTTAATACTCGTTCAGTAACGATGAAAGCGAGGCATGGAAACGTTTTCAGAGAAAATTGCTCTTTATTTCCGCTCCGGAAATGTGAAAATAGGGCCCAGCGCGAGCTTTAGGTAATGGTTTGAAAACCAATTCCAAAGTTTACTAGTAAGGCTGTATATAGTTATTAGTTGGTGAATGTGAACTTGTACAAATACATGTATAACTAAGTAAGTATATTTCTATTTCTTTTAATTATTCCAAATTCAAAATGTGTTTATTCAAAGTAAGATTATACAAATCACTTTTCGACATCGAGGAGAGTTCACGATTTGGCTGTCTTCTGTGGAGAAGAACTCTCCGGAAGAAACTCCACAGGCGTTGCATCTTATCAAAATATTTTTACATAATTATTATTTTATACAATTTGATTAATATAACAAAGAGTTCAAACGAAATATGCAATGCAATTAGATAGCAATAGAAAAATAATAATAAAAATATCTGTAGATAGTTTTTACTTTTTAACAGATAGGGCCTGTATGGCCCGGATAGCCAAGGAGAAGCAGGTTCAAGTCCCTGCCCAAGCTCAATGATTTTCATTTTCGCTTCGATTTATAAATCTATAGATGTCATACTTATATTAATACATGTAACGCTGAGAAGGGTTAGTTTCGCCTGTGTAACCAACAACAACTGTAATCACCAAGGCATCTGGCAAATGTTGAGATTACGGCAACACCAGACAAAGGTAAAGTCAGTTTACGTGTCTTCCGAAGCGCGAAATAATATTTATTTTAATGTATTCAGGTAGGTTGAGCCTGCAACGTCCAAAAAAAGAAATGAATTGGGGAAAATATCACAAATTGGTTTGACAAAATGCCCCACTGAAATTCGAATACGGAACCTCCGTAATGTAAAGTGAGCTTTCTACCAGTCACTCTCTTATTCATAAACGTTGCCTAAAGTTTCTCAATATTCTATCCCTTTTCGACAAACATGTGTCCATGAAACTACTATAAACAATCAAGTACTGGTAAGGGATTCTAGTTAATACGCTCTACCTTACACTTAAAAACCTTAATTTACTATGGGAGCCCAAACACGCATACCTTAACTATAACTATCTTATAACAGTACATACGAGTATAGTTAAAAGTAAAATAATTTTGTATCTCTACCCTTAATCAAGTCTAATTACCTTTACTCTACTGCATGGTCCAAGAAAACAAGGTCTTGCAAATAGACCACGTGACTGACACAAGTCTACGTCATTTCTACGTCATTTTGCATATTCATCCTTGTCGAATGCGTGTAATAGACAAGGATGAACAGCGCAAAATGACGTAGGCTTGTGTCAGTCACGTGGTCTATTTGCAAAACCTTGATTTCTTGGACCATGCTCTACTGTATTCCTTTCTATTAGTACCTATGTCATAGAAGAGCGGAACCTACTGGCACAGGCAATTCTTCTTGCCTAAAAGAAGGCTCCAGCAACTTGTTAGTTTAAGGAATACTTGTTAAAGAAATAAATTATTATTATTATTGTTATTTTCACGTTCTGAAGAACGAAAAGGGACAGGTAATTGTCAATCTAAATTCACAGATGTCAACATCGAGTTAGCATATAGATCGAACTAGTTTTAAGGTGTATTTACAACATGGATCTAGAATTATACCTAATTTGACGGCTGTGCTCATATTTTAAATATAATTCATTCAAAATTAGATTAATTCATATCATGTACTTTTCGATTCCCATTTGAACGAAAACGACCAAGGACCTAACTTTAAGTTTTGTGTATTACTTAGTAGATTAAGTCCCATTGTTTAACTTAAGCGAAGTTTATGAATAGCAAATAATAATAATCATTATGGACACCTCACACACGGCCATCTGACCACACATTAAGTAGAGCCTTTTCAATGGATAACTGATATACATACATAAATATACAACATCTAGACACAAGGCAAACACAACCCAACAAGCAAATTAGCCTCAGAATACACACTTTATAAGTGTATGACACTTATAAGACTCTTATAATGATTCTGGCGTTTCCAACTACTCTTCTATGTGTTCCAGAAAATGCTACTTAGTTTTTGATCGCAATTACTCTTATATTTAACCTTATAAGCGCTTATAAGGTCATGTTTGATAGCCACTATAAGCTAAACTCACTTATAAAAGCTTCAAATAGGAGCAACTAGACTTGAGATTGATCATTGTTATAAGTAGCACTTATAAGCGCTTAAAAGTACGATACTTGAGTCCATTATTAGTAAAGAGTTTCATAAAGGCATTTTGTAAGTATAAAGTGGCTCTAGATCTATGCGATCCTATAAATGCTTTCAAAGATACTACTTTTTCCTATTACGCTACTTGCCATACACTTTTATAGTCCAATAAACTTATAAAATAGTTGTCAAAGCTATTATAAGTTTACTTACCTTTGGAATAAGGTGTTATGAGCCGAAAAAGTTCTCGTGTATGACGCTGGATCAGCCATTTTGATTGTAGTTATGCGCGTGACGTTATAGAACTGAGTACCCTGATAATGGTGTAGTAACGTACTTCAAAATGCTAGCCTATAAAATGGAGATTAAACTCAACAGTGACTATTTAAAATAAAATAAATAAAAATATAAAAATGCTCATTTTAAGGGGGGCTTTAAAATTTTGACCTAAAACTTGAAATGTTGCAAAGGAAATATGAGGTCCCCATGCGTTTAAGATCAACAACATTAAATAACGATCAGTCTAAGAAAATGAAATAAAAATAGAATACACGTAGGTAACCTTAGTTCTCTCCTCCTGTTCTTCAAATATTTGTATTTTATTTATTTCACCGACGCACAAAACTCCGTTTATTTTGGAAAGCAAATGAATGAATGACCGAATGAGTTATAACTTTTAGTAGAATTGTGGAGTGAGTAATAATCCAGATTAGCTCTGTAAGACACTTATAATTGATTTTGTTGGTGTATACAGTTTCACACAATGCCATTACAAGGCTGTATTGGTCGTAAGTCGAATTCGACGAGAGTACTATCAGGGTGTTACAAGGCAGAATACGCTTATAAAGTGGGCCCTTTTCCGGGCTAGTAAGCGCTTATAAATTCGTTATAAGTATACAAAAAATTGGTTCCAGGATTCTTATGAAACCGATTTTTGCTCGTTGGGAAGTGCTCATCACACAAATGTTTGCCCTGGGCGGGATTGGAATCCGCGGTCCTGTGCTTCGAAGGCACCAACTAGGCTACGGGGCCGAATAAGGGGGTCACTAATGAAAGAAAGCATTATTTGTCCTAAAACAAGTTCCTACAAGAATAATTACGGGTATTTCCACACTGATGTGTGTTGGAAAACTTCTAACAACATCGTAAATGGAATCCATAGTGTAATGTTATGGGCTCGTAATGGCCAATAGCCGTAAGAATTGTCCATAATCTCTATTCACAGAAGTTTGATGAAACATGTTCAGTTATCTTTATAGAATAATATACTGTAACTATTAACAGCTAACAGGCCTTTATCCAGCAGTGGACGTTTTTCAGCTGAGATGATAATGATTACCTAACTTATGGATTTTGAAGTAAAAAAGAAACTTACCTCTATGATTCTTAACTATTCGTCAGAAATATGAATAAAAAATAAATCTGAAAGCAAAAATTTGTCAATCTTACTTAAACTACCTGTTTTAATAACCTAAAAGGTAGGACTCGTAGGTAACATACATAGCTTTTCACCCTTAACCTATTTTGTTATTGTTCCATAGGTAACGACATGTTTCCTTTGGGGTAAAATTATCTAATGTCTTTCCTCGTGTACATATTGCTAGATTTGCTATCTGTTACCTTTAACTTTTATTATAGTAAATCTTTCAGTCGTATATTTTGGACTAAATCAACACTTTTGCATTTATGATGGATTATAGAAAGAAAGAAAAGATTCTCGAATATTGTAATAAAACTCGTAATAGACTCAAAACATGACTACAAAAATCTTCAAAAGGAACAAAACAATTTTTTTATATTGTAATAAAACAACACAACATAAAAAAAATGTGTAGGGAAATAAGTAATTTTTTTAACCTTCAAATTAAAACCTGTTTATCTTTCATACAACATAGCTATTCAAAAAGTAATCCAGTGATATATCCTTTCTAAAATTAGCCTTGATATTTCAATAGCCGGCAGTCATATTTCCAGACGGTATGCAGCTGTTGAAATGTAATTACACTGATGGCGTTCTGTGTTTTGTCATTAATTTAGTACATCAGGCATTTAGAAGATAAAGTAGGCTTAATTAGATTGAATATGGAACGCTAATTTTCTTTTTTGATAATACTATAAATCTACTGTTATAAATACACGCCTTTTTTACAAAAAAATAAACCGCCGAAAAGAATGATAAGTAAAAATCTATTCAAGACAACAAAACCAATAATTAGATCAGTTGCAAAATAACTCTGTATGTCTGTCTGTTTGTAACGCTTTCACGCCAAAACCACTGAACTACTTTTGATGAAACTTGGTACAGAGATAGAATAGATCTTGGGAAAGGATATACGCTACCTTCTGCCTAGTTTGGGGTCAGATGTCCGTGTGAGGTGTCCCCAAATATTATTATAATTATTTGGGTTATAACTTGGTAAAACTTTAAAAAACACTAGCTATTATTATATCAAGTATTTTAATAATGAGAAATATCAATTATAAATCTGTAACCTAACCAAAAGAAATCTTGCAGATTATTCAGATCAGAAATCTAAAATGTGTCCAAACATTGGATGACACAAACGTGTACAAAAGAAATTTCTTTGCCACAAAGGCTGCCATTATGGGCGCTGAGAAAACCTCTATAAGATGGATTGATGGTATTGGAAGGACCAGGGACGGCCAGTGTTGCCAGTTAAAAGAAACTTAAATTGGTAGAAATTATATGTTGCTAAAATATTTACTCGCGCTTCTGCATAAGTATTTTTGTGTAATTTATTTTCATTACATTGCTTTTGTAGTATTTTTTTATGTAAACGTTATTCTTAACTACTTAAAAGCTAAAACCTTAGAGAGAACTAGGGATCGGTACAACGCTTAATGTTTTTTATTTTATTTTAAACTAGCGACCCGCCCCGGCTCCGCACGGGAAAATGGTTATTGTGGGTTATTCTTGAGTATATTATGCATGTATTATAGATATAAACCTTCCTCTTGAAAAAAATCTATTAAAAACATCAAAATCCGTCGCGTAGTTTAAAAGATTTAAGCGTACAAAGGGACATAGGGAGGGACATAGGGACAGAGAAAACGACTTTTTTTTAAACTATGTAGTGATGACTAGCTGTCCGCCGCGGCTACGCCCGCGTTTACAGTTTTTCCCGTGGGAATGAGGCATTTTTCTGCGATAAATGGTAGCCTATGTTACTCAGGGTGAATGTAGCTTTCTAATGGTGAAAGAATTTTTGAAATCGGTTCAGTAGTTTTTGAGTTTATTCATTACAAATATACACACAAAAATACAAATCTTTCCTCTTTCTAATATTAGTATGATAATAATTAATAATAAATTTTAAATAGAAGCAACAAACTACCTACAGTAAATTTTTCAACTTTTTACAGCCAAGAATAATGTGTGATTTGTATTACTTAAATATCCAATGACTCTCAAAATCCTACAAATATTATAAACGCGGAAGTTTTTCACGCAAAAACTAATAATTAGATTTTAATGAAACTTTACAGTTATATTAGCTTATACGTCATAATAACTCATGTACCACAAAAAATACTTAATTTCCGTTAAAAATTATTAGCGGGTGAAGCCGCGGGCGAACAGCTAGTTGTCCTATAAGTGAAAAACGTTCGCTCTCAATTCAAATTCACTTCAAAATCGATCACAGTCGATAAGTCTTCAAAAATACCTCTCAGGTGAAAAATTACCTCATCTGGCACCACCGTAGCCAAGGGACGAAGGGACGTAGAGGGGTAGTGGGGGAGGGGAAGATGATTTATATCGCTCGTCTAGATTAGAGATTGGATTGAGAGTTCTTCATAATAGAGGGAGAGAGAAATACCAAGTTTTGTTTTTGATGACTTTGATTTGTTGTTCGATAACTGTTAATTCATGTCCCCACCGAGGGGCTCGAGCCTAAATTCAAAATTCAAAAGATTTTTATTCGAAGTAAGATTTTACAAATTAATTTTCGACGTCGAGGCGAGTTCACAATTTGGCTGTCTTCTATGGAGAAGAACTCGCCGGAAGAAACTCCACAGGCGTTGCATCTTTTCGAAATATTTAAATTATAAATTATTATTTTAAACAATTTTATTTATATAACAAAGAGTGCAAACAAAATATACAATTAGAGGAAGGCAACCAGTCAAAGTAGAAAAACTAAACTATATAATACTAGCGACCCGCCCCGGCTCCGCACGGGAAAATGGTTATTGTGGGTTATCCTTCAGTATATTATGCATGTATTATACATATAAACATTCCTCTTGAATCACTCTATCTATTAAAAAAAAACCGCATCAAAATCCGTTGCGTAGTTTTAAAGATTTAAGCGTACAAAGGGAGGGACATAGGGACAGAGAAAGCGACTTTATTTTATACTATGTAGTGATAGTGATAACCAATCAATTTATCACAATCACAACCGGCAATCGACTAGAGCAAACCATTCCCTAGGCTGAAATCGGGGTGGATAGACCTTAGCCAACTAGGTGGCCAAGTGGCTAGGCCTGTTGACTTTCATTCGGAAGTCGGGTTTAAACTTCGGCACGTACCTAGGTGTTTTTAATTTTCGAATTTATATGTTTAGTAGCCAGCACATGCGGCTGGACTTGTTGGCCTTAAGAACGACCGTATTCCGTAGAAGTAGAAGTCAAAAATGTAAGAATAACATAGAACTAGCCCTTGCAATACAAGGTATCTTAGTGCAGGGACTAGTGCATCACGAATTGTAATTTTTGTAAACAAATAAATTCATTTTCATTTCATTTTCAATTTCGTAGTGCGAATAAATATCCAACCACATATGCTGGCTTCTGTACGTTTCCTCATCGCCTTACGGTGAAGGTAAAAACATCGTACGTGACGAAACCTGCATACACCTGCGAAGTAATTCAAAGGTTTTGTGTTCGTGACCAACCCGCACTGGGCCAGCGTGGTCAACTAAGGCCTATTCACCCTGATTTCAGGGTAGGCTCGAGCCCCTCGGTGGGGACATATATACACTGATAACGATGGCACATTCCCATTATAAAGTTTTCACTTTACCTCAAACCACTCAGTATTCTTCGCACGCCTAGTTAAAGCCTGTCAATACTCATAAGGCTCTGGAGGCTTCGCGGCAGACGGCACGTGACGTCATCGATTACGTAGACGCACCATTAGCCCAGGTGTGCGTAGGCCTTTAATCAAAGTTCGGCGAAGTTCAGCGTATGGAGTTGGGAGTTGTATGAAGTTGATGTTACTTCTTTGTTTGTGTATTTCGTTGGATTTATCTCAGAGTTTACCTCTCTAGCTCAATGATAACATTAAAAAAAAAAAAAACTCCCGCCACTAAACTGTTGCTACCGCTTCCTTTCAGATGAAGACGATAAAGTAACGGTTTTGTGACGGGGGTTTTTAAATTTTTAATTTAATGTTATCATTCGGCTGGTAAATCCTTATTTATTAATTTAACAATTTAATAAACTTTTTTATACTCTTAATTCTCTTGTCTACAATTTTGCTCAAATCCCGTTAAATCGTTAAACATGAAAACCACTTCAGTCTAACGGGTAAGATCACGTATGAGCACCCATTTATGGAGAAGATGTATAGATGGCTGCTATCTGAATCTTCAGGGTCTTACAGACGAGCGGCTATATGTAATAACATTAAATTAAAAGAATTAAAAACAACCGCCAAAAAACCGTTACTTGATCCTTTCAACAACTAGAAAAGAGCTGATAATATTCAAATGGCTGAAGATATTTTATTGGCTTATAGCTAAGAATACTCTCGATTTTGACACCTTAATAAAAAAAACTAGATCAAAATCGGCGCATCCTTTTAGGTGCTACGATTCCACAGACAGACATACACTTCAAATTTATAACACCCCAAACCCCTCATTTTCATTAATCGTTCCCGTAGGAATACATGGTAAAAAAAAGCATTAGTTTCCTTCCAATAATGCCATCTTATATTTGTAGCCTAGGTGATTTAAGTATAAAGGTTAAACCGTTCCTGCGCGATATCATCTATCACCCTTTTTTATCGCAATTCTTTTAGCCATAAAATTGTAATACATAGATACCTGGACAAAATTATGTAAGTAACACTAATGAGACTTTTATAGTGTTGACCTTGCTACCATAGCAACAAGGCCGCCTTTTGACTCAGTTGTCTTTGTTTTAAAAATGGATTCTTGTGTACTATTTTATTTTGGTGTCAATGTATTGTATTGTATTGTATTAATTTGTATTGTAAGTTGTATTAAAACATCGATAATGTACGTTTATGTACAGAACGCATAGGTATTTGAAGTTCAGTAGGCCTACTATGTAAGTAGCGACTGGCTCGAGAAGCTGACGCGACATAGTGACATTAGAGCCATAGCGGTTCTGTCAATATGTCGCGTTTGACAGCTTCTCGAGCCTGTCGCTACTTACATAATAGGCCTACTGACGTCTCTTTCACGATGTTTTCCGTATCAACGTGCTAGGCCTTGGTCCTAGGTTGCCTCACTCCGCCCCTAGACGCGTTGGTAATATGACTACTTAGGAGTAGAGCACTCTACTTCCCCGCAAGTCCTTTGATACTTATACGTCGATTTTTGACGGCCCCGTAGTCTAGTTGGTAGTACGTCTGCCTTCGAAGCACAGGGTCGCGGGTTCGAATCCCGCCCAAGGCATACATTCATGTGATGAGCACTTGTGTTTGCCTTGTGTATGGATGTTGTATATTTATATATGTATGTATATCAGCTATCTGACACCCATATATAGTACAGGCTCTGCCTAGTTTGGGGTCAGATGACCGTGTGTGAGATGTCCCCACATATTTATTTATTTATTTTATACTAGCGACCCGCCCCGGCTCCGCACGGGAAAATGGTTATTGTGGGTTATCCTTAAGCATATTATGCATGTATTATACATATAAACCTTCCTCTTGAATCACTCTATCTACTAAAAAAAAAACCGCATTAAAATCCGTTGCGTAGTATTAAAGATTTAAGCATACAAAGGGACATAGGGAGGGACATGGGGACAGAAAAAGCGACTTTGTTTTATACTATGTAGTGATTTATTTTGTGACACAATCTTAGGTCAAGTTAAAGGAAAACAAAAATATAATCTCCACAAAATTGCGTGTGCCGTGTTACATATCCCGCCCGTCTGCGCGCCCTTACAAAAATCTAGGTCACTGTTACAGGGTAGGGCTCGGGTGTACGGTAGGCAACACTGTTATAACACTCTTAATTTTATTTGCCATCTTTACCCGTACTTTTTCATGCAAAAGGAGATAACGTTTGCTTACGGGGACGTAACATGGTCCAATTTTAATAATCCCGATATAAAAAATATCATTTTGTAACATTTTACCAAGTTTAATTAGCACATTGCGGGCTGAACTGATTGTCCGAAAAGAAAGATGATTCCGTGCTTCGGAAAGCACGAAAAGCTGTTGGTTTCGGCTACTATTAATGTTAAGTGGTTACGCGAGTGATGATGATAATAAAAGGCGGCTTGATAATTCTGACACCAGGGTTTGTGAGGTAACACTTTTCGAGTTAGAGGTAAGCTTTAAGCTGTTAGAGCGAAAGGCATATACCTGTTTTAATAAGATAAACTTATTTCAATGAACTCAATAAAACAATCGGATCCAAAATAATTAGGACGAATAATAAGAATTATTTGATAAGTATTTTTACTTGTATCTCATACATTAACTAAGTAAATTATACTTTTTAAAACTTTTACGGTTGATTTCATAACGGGATATTTACCGTGTTATTTCTTTTTTGTTATTATTGAGGAACAAACAGGCACATACATAAAGTGATATGTACAAAGAAAATATTCGATTACAGACCTACAGTTCCCTTGAATAGGTACATAAATTCTAAACAAGGAGTATTTTACACAGATTAAGAATTCACATAAAAAACTTTAACAAAAGCATATTAGAAACAATAAACAATCCATAAATGCAGCACACAACACCATGTGCGAGAAACAAATTACTTGCTAGCAAAACATAATTAAGATACGGACATGAAAATATTAATAAAATATTTATAAATATGAAGTGATATGGATTTCGATGCAGTTGCATGCACCATGATCACGGGACGACTGAAGAGAACTTAAGTTTGCGGGTGGCTGCTATGGGCAAACATATCTGTCTACCCTCTTTCTGTTCTAAACAAATACCACGGTAAATATCCCGTTTTAAATATCAATAGTTAGGTAAATTATTAGTATACTTTATAGTGTGGTCCACTGTACATCAAGCGTGTAAGAGTAGTAAGAGTGACCGGGAATCCCTGAGTAGGGGGTTCCCTAAGTGGGGGTTTCGTTACAATGACGGATTAACAATACTTGTCGTTTTTATAATGGCCGTACTGGGATAGTGTGTATATTCTTGGTTCTTTGTTTTTATTTGGTATTTTTTTACGTAATTATCTAAAAAGTGAGTGAGTAAATACTTTATGAGAACAGAGAATTAGAGAAGATAAGAGAGTGAAGAAGAGAAAGTCAATACAATACAAAACAATACAAAACAATTCAAATATTCTTCATTGATACCTTTACTGAAATTTGATTTTTAATTAGTCCCGTGACCTCTTTTTTGCACACCCGCCTTATCTGTTTAATTAGCCCTTCTCCTGCCTAAAGGTTGCCTGGAAGAAATCGCTTGTAACGTGGTGCCTTGCATGCCACCTCGTTGCCTTCATTCTCATCTTATTTACCATTTCTTTTTCGTCTAAATTCGAAAATTTAATTTTGGAATTCATTCGTCAATCATCCGTCATTTCATACATTTTTATATTCACTTTTTGTTTATCTCTTCATGTCGGTCGATCTCCAAAATTAACAGTTTCTTGTAAATATGTAAAGTCTTGTATAGTTCTATGTTAATAAATTGTAATTAAAATCATCTCAGTGTTATTACTAATCTCATCTTCGAGTTGACGCTGCGCAGGCGCGCCTAGACCTGGGCGCGCCGCGGGCGTAACACGCTTTAAGCGATAAGGCCGCCATTTGCCTTTTCTGACCTACTTTTTATTCTTTAACCTATGTGTTTACGTGCAATAAAGTGTATTTGAATTTGATACCAAGAAATACAAAAAAAATTACACAAGCAAAGAAAACATTAGGAAAGACTCTCTTTAAGAGTCCGGTGAATGTACAAATATTAACGCAAGGTTAGGTGATAAGTTGATGACGCTTGCTACGGAGGTATTGAGTTCAAATCCCAGTACTGTCAAAGAAATATCAATATAAGAGAATTTTCTGCCTGTTCTGTCTGTATAATGTTATTGCGGGCTGAATCACTTCATGGTCTGAAATTAAACGAAAGTGATTCCGTGTTTCGGAAGGCGTCTCAAGCCCTGGTTCCCGGCTCTATCTACGGATGTGTGAACTTTAATATTCTGTGATCTAACTATTGTGTGGTTTTTATATGCTTATTAATTTACTGCACTATGTGTTGATTATGTAGTTATTTTATTACTTGATGTTGAGTGGATGTGAATAGCAGATAGCAGATTGGTGTAGTGTAAGTACATAACTAATAAATAATAGTGTAAGTACCTAGTCTTAAGTATTATAGTTACTTGTATTTTAAATTAATAAATTAGTAATTTGTATTAGAGTAGATCAGATTAAGTCTTAAACGCATCAATGAAGAGCGGTGTCTCCAAACATTTGGGTCTAATATATTGTAACTTACCCTAAAGTTGTAGACCACAGGCATGGCGGGACAGATCATCTCAGTTGTCTATTCCTCATGCTGGGCAAATGCCATGTGTGGTGGATGAGCGCGGCCGGATCACGCCGGATTGCTAAAAAAATAATACAATTAATTAGTTATAGTGTATTTTTAAGGGTCTTTTTGGCGTGTAATTTGTTAGTTTTTTACAAATCATAACTTTGTCACGTATTCTGTTATAAACTTTAGCTTACCTTGCATTATCTTCCTTAGGTCATAGTAATTTCTAAGTAACCATACTTTAGGTTAGTGAACCACTTCTTTTCACAGTATTAATGTGCGTGATAGTTTTTATAGAAAATTCGTTCAAGTAACGCGTTCGTCTAGCGCTGAGGCAGCGCTGAGGCAGCGCGGTAAATGAAATGAATGAACGCAGGCGTCGTCAATCGCCTGGTTGAGTTATGTTCATCTTATATCGTACTACTAGCGTTATTGGTGTAGAATTATACAATTTATTTTTATGTATGTACCTATAATAATTAATCAACTTTTATAAGCAGTAATTATGTATGTATACCTAATCTATTTTTAGTTATTATTGTAAGTTTTAAGTTTATTCTATTTTATTTATTTATTTATTTTTTTTTAAATAACGGGTAACGTGTTGCGTTGTGGTCGTCCGTGACGCGACCATTGAGGACTCACGGAAGATCAGCGCCGTGGCCCAGCCGGGCGGCGGCATTACGCTGAGTGGGGCCCTTTTTGTGTGGTTGTCGCAACACAGATGGATGTTTGCACGTAGTGGTATTGTTCGTGTAATTCATGTATTAGTGTTAAATTATGTAGTTATTTTTTTCTTGTCTTATTGTTTTCTGTGTTGTGATGTCCTACAAATAAAGTTTTTCTATTTCTATTTCTATTTCTAAACACATGCTTATCTAGTCTAAATGGAGACACCTGCACCTGCTATATTAAGTTTGTGATAAAAGAAATAAAGACTATTTTATTTAATAAAGACTATTTTTTATGTAGTCGTCAGTCGTCACACGAGTCATGTCAGAAGAGGTTGATGAGATAGGTCAATGACCTTACAAGTCATATAAAAACAAAATAAACTAAAATAGCGAATCGCCTCTTTTGCAGGAATGTTTAATATCTATGTTGTTTAGACTTGTACATTCGTTTGAGACTATAGCCGGTCTTGGTTTGCAATACTTCAATAACTTCTAATATGACGTCATTAAGTAGGTATTTAAAAAAACGTATGAGGAATAAAAAAATTACTTTGACTTTGTTTCTATTGATAATTTTTCATTCGCATTCCTTATTTTTACCTGAAAATATATATTTTTGAAAGTACTATAAATACAAGATAACTAATGACTTTCGTTAAGAAGTAAATATAGAAATTGTAGAAAGACACGTGCTTATATCCATCAAGAGTGTTTCAAAATTGGGCCATTGTCTGGACCAACGTCATGAACCAAGGTTATGTTTACAACCAATCCGTAGAGTAGTAAAAAAGAGTACCGTACCTTTTACCCTACACTTACCATTACCGGTTACCCAGTATTTTTCGGATTGGTTTTTTTCCTTTTTCCACTCAAATTTTACAGTATTATTGTTTTGTGCCAAAAGTGAAATTAAATATTCAATTTATTTTCCTTATTTTGTTATCAGGGTATTATATATCCAATAAAAGCATCGTTTTTTAATTTAAATATCTTGGTTTGCCTGTCGACAGGACTGATAAGAGATTGCCCTATACCGCAAACAATGAAAGAGGTTGGGAATGTCTTTTGCCCAGCAGTGGGATTTTTTGGACCAAATCCTTATTCTTACTAATTTTATTAATTATAATAAATTAATTTATGCGAAAATAACTCTATTTGTTTGTTACTCTTTCATGCCAAAACTAAGCCGATTTTGGTGAAACTTGGTACAGAGATAAAAAAACCTTGGGGAAGGACATACGCTACATTTTACCGCGGAATAATAACTCATTCCCATAGAAAAAGCTATTATCGCGGGCGGAGCCGTGGGGGCGAAGCTAGTATAATTAATGATCTTGTTAATAATAATAATAATAATTTATTTATTTGCAAGAAAACATGGTAAATTTTACATTCAGTGTTATCAAACAATTGCCAGCATGCTCTACCTATAAATTTGAGGTGTGCAACTGAGTCTGTGAGCTAATTTCATAATTATAATGTCAACTTATATCCTAGATTAGATCACAATTTCATTAAAGTTTAATTAAAGTGTTCATTTGTATTTTTTTATTCTAAGATGAGAACTTTAATTCTAAGCTCAAAAGCTTATTTAATTAGATTCGAAAGTATTTTTCTAAATCCTTTAAAGGTTGTAGAGGTTGTTTAGTAATCGCGTGTGTCAAGGCGACCTAAGATAAGGATCTCTACACACAACCGGCTCGCATGCAAACGTTTGAAATCGTGCTGTATTTGACCTGTGCGTTTGCTTTCCCCCTAATTAAATAGCAAAGGTTAAGGGCATTATAATTTGATTCAGAAACGGAATAATTATTAATTTTAATTTATTTATTTATCCTTGTACTTTATTTACATTTTGTGTTGATGGTGTAACCAGGGTTGTAAAAGTTGTAGCTAACTAGCTACTAATTTTGGTTTCACTGGTTTGGACTCCGTCAAGTACAAAATTATGTTTTAAGTTTTCTGGATTCAATTCAATTCAATTCAATTCAAATATACTTTATTGCACATAGAACATGTTATGTTGTGGATTCATTGTTCTTTTATTCGCAGATTTTGAGGAAACCTCAACAAACATGTACAGAAGCCAGCACATGCGGTTGGGCATTCGCACTATGAAATTCACCCCTACCGCTACGGAATAAGGACGCTCTCAAGGTGAATAATGTCCAGCCGCATGTGCTGGTTACCTACTGTACTAATATTATCCATCCATACTAATGTTAAAATAGGAAAGCATGTTTGTTTGACATTCTTTCATTTTTAATATTTGCAGGAGTAAAATTTTCAGTCTTCAGTCTCTTGTTTCTTTGTGTCTTCCATATTCCTTTTTATAATATACTAGCTTTCCGTCGCGGCTCCGCCCGCGTTAACAGTCTTTCCCGTGGGAATGAGGCATTTTCCCGCGGTAAAAGGTAGCCTATGTTACTCAGGGTGAATGAAGCTTTCTAATGGTGAAATAATTTTTGAAATCGGTTGAGTAGTTTTTGAGTTTATTCATTACAAACATACACACACACAAAAATACAAATCTTTCCTCTTTATAATATTAGTATGATAGAGCGAAGCGCGCTTTCTTTTTATCTCTGTACGACACTGCATCTATTTCTTACCTAATTTGATTATTTTTGATCATAAAACTGACGATCTTCGAACCGTATTTCTATTTCCGGCGGTATTTTTCAGTTAAAAAAGAAGTCGTCAAATTCGTATTATAATTAACCGTATGATTCTTGTTTTTGTTTCCTTTAAATTATTTTTATTTGTTTTTAAAAACTAAAGCGTACGTTAATTCAAATGAATACAAAATGTACTTTATTGCACACTAATAAAACATTTAGGTAGTACAAAGTAGTTACATTACAAGGGCGGGGCGAGGGCGGGATTTTAAAAATACAGATTAAGATTGCGTTTACGCAGCTATTCCTAAATAAAAATCAAACAAATTACACTTAAGAATGACTCATTGTGAAACACAAATAAAAACGAAAACAGAATGTTTGTTTGAACGTAACGTTTGCGTGACGGTGGTTCAGACATTGACCTATATGTTGGACTCTTGTTAACACTTTCGCTTGATCGATCGGGACAGACGTGTCTCTGCGCAAGAACAGATTTAGCCCAGTTTAAATGTCAACGTGGAATCCAGTCTATATAACAAAAATGTAGAGGTGGGTGGACACATACAGATCCTGCGTTTTATTGGAACACATTTTTTTTCTCGAACACAACTTTCTTTTGCTTCACTCGCTTTCCTGCCTGTCGCGTCGACGCCGCGTTGACGCTGCTGCGACGATGACGCTGCTGCGACGATGACGCTGCTGCGACGATGACGCTGCTGCAACGATGACGTTGGGAAGACGCCAGTGTCCCGGGGGTCTGCTAGGTACATCCAGAACAGTCCATGGTCTAAGAAAGCAAGGTCTTCCATTCGGACCACGCGACTGACACAAGCCTACGTTATTTGCGCTGTTCGTCCTTGTCTATTAACACGCATTCGACAAGGATGAAGAGCGCAAGATGACGTAGGCTTGTGTCAGTCACGTGGTCCGAATGGAAGACCTTGTTTTCTTAGACAATGGAACAGTCCAAAGAACCAAACAGTACAATATAATGTTGAACAGTATAATATAATGCAAATCTTAAAGAAACATTCTGTCAACTAGCTCCGGGGGGGGGGATTTGTCTCAGGGTTGTTTTGTGATTGGTCCTAAAAAGGGCATGCAGCTTTCTATTGGTCAAAACTGAAGGAAAACAAACATATCTCAGTGATGAATCCAGAGAGTTTGGAAGAGCCGCTTCTTCCAAACTCTCTGGATGAATCCAAGGATGTTATAAGTACTACGAAGAGCTTGGAAAAGTCGCGCTTCGTTTTTCGCTATATTCTCACTTCTCTGCAAATATTAAATTATATCAGGGCCGATTCTTGTTCGTCGTTAACAGCTCATATATGTCCCCACCGAGGGGCTCGAGCCTAACCTGGCGCAGTGCGGGTTGGTCAACTTCACACACAACCTTTCAATTCCTTCGCAGGTGTGTGCAGGCTTCGATGTTTTCCTTCCCCTTTAGATAACAATTAACCTTCAGGTAACAACGCCCGTACCTGCCAACGAGGGCGCGGCCAGAACCAAAATGTAAATTGATAATCAGAAACGGAGCCCCTCAGGCGTCATCTCCTTCACGATGTTTTTCAATATCAACGCGCTAGGCCTAGATCCGAGGCTCCCTCGAGCCGCCCCTAGTCGGGTTGGTACATGACTATTTATTTTTGGGGCAGAGTCTTCCGCTCCCCCGCAAGCCCGGTGAAGCATGATTGGTCGTACTTTTTCGACACAAGCATAGGTCAAATAAAAAAAAGATGTTTTCTTTCACCGAAGAGCGTCGAATAAACGTACATATGAATTCGAAAACACCATAGGTACTACGTGCAAATGCTTGAAACCGCAAACATCCGAATGGAAGTCATCGGCCCTAACTACAATGCATGTCAGAAGGATTTTCAACTTTGACAAAACAATAAATCTTACTTAATTAATCGTTTTTCCTTTATCCGTCCTCAAGACCAGCCATGCCGGTCTACGATCCGCACTCTTCTTTCTTTCCCTATACACCATTCCAAATGTTACTCCCACTCCTTTACCGTTCAAGCCATCAGACTGTGGAACTCGCTTCCACACACTATTCGTGACAGCCCTTCATTAAGCCTGTTTAAAAAACGATTGAAAGAACACTACCTTTCTCTGTGCAAATAATCCGTGTTAGGTTAGGTATTAGTATGTATTATATTTAGATTATATATGTTATGGTATAGGTGTATGTATTTATTATACAACATTTATTTAGTATGTTATACGTACATATTTTATTTATATGTTTATTCAAATTGTTATTCATAGAATATTTTTCATGTTTATATATTTGTTATTTTAGTCTGTAAGTTTATTGTGCACGTCTGTTCCGCTTTTCTGTTTACTTCTCTCTTCCTTCCTAGGTCTGCTGTAAGACATTTCCTAGGAAATAAGCAGTACCTGTTGTGTCCTCTTCTTCTTTGTGCCTGTATTTTTGTATTTTCATGTGTACAATAAATATTAAATAAATAAATAAATAAATAAATAAATAAATAAATAAATTACACAAAATTTAAAAATTTAACAACCCCCGACACAAAACAGTTACTTACTTGATCCTTTCAGCAACTAGAAAAGAGCTGATAATCTTCAAATGGCTGAAGATATTTTCTTGGATCATAGCTAAGAGCACTCTCGATTGTGACACCTTGCAAACAAAAAAAACTAAATCAAAATAGGCGCATCCGTTTAGGAGCTACGATGCCACAGACAGACAGACAGACAGACACACACGTCAAACTTATAACACCCCTCTTTTTCGTCGGGGGTTAAATATACGAAATAACTAAACTCTACTTAGGTTCATAGGTTTTTACACGCTAAAATAACGTGATCAAGATCAAAGCATGAACCCGCGACCTTACGAATCGTATGCTTAGACATGCACCTACATTGGCGCCTTGCCATAGTGTCACCATAATTCACGTGAATTGGTAGGACATGTCGTAGAACTGTCGTTTATTTGTCCATAAATTAGTTATAATGGGATAGGTATGTGTTATACCAAGTATTTGGCAGTTCCTTACTTAGTCTCAAAGACATTATTTATATCTTTAACTAAAGGATAATTTCGGGCCGGACACGTCTGCCACATGCCTCAAGACCTATGGGCAAAAGAAACCACGGTCTGGAACACACCAACCAATAGGCGTGGACGTGGGCGGCCGCGTAGGAGATAGCGGGACGAGCTTAATAGCTACTTAAAAAACTGGCCAGAAGTAGCTCATAACAGGGAGCTGCAGTGGAAGAAAAAGAGGGAGGCCTTTGCCCAGCAGTGGGAACAGTTTAGGCTAAATAAGATAAGATAAGATAAAAGATAATTTTAAGGTACATTAAATAGGACTTCCGGTATTTATTGTGTATAAATATGTTAAAATTTACGCAACGGTTCAAACATTGATCTATTTACGACACAAATTACTTTAAACTTTGTGGTTTAGTTAGCTCGCGACCACGTCAAATGTCCAGCAAAAATGAGGTTTTTGTAAAACATACAAAAACTTACATATCGGATCCGTGAAAATACGTTATAATGCATAAAAAGTGCGAAGGACTCAAAAAAATGTTTATGCTTAAATGCAGACAAACCCGTGAACTACTAAATATAAGCAAAAACAATGTATTCTTGTAAATTACAATTCGAACGACAAAATAAAAGAAATACCTCTAAACCTTTACATCATGGTCACCGTACTCGCATGTTTTTTTGCCGACGCTGAATCACAGTTCGTCACAAAAAAATGTAAACAATATCAATGCCAAATAGCCGACGATGTGTTTGTATTTTTTGTTTTACTCCCCGAAATACCTGAGAAAACTCCTTTCAGCCAATAAGAGTAAGGGGAATTTTCTTGCAAGAAGATCTTATTTATGTTCTATCTATAACGTAATAATATAATATAAATTATAAATCTATTTATTCTTTGCAGTGTACCATAAAAACAAAATTGGCTTTGCTCCCTTTGCACTTGGCTCAGCCATACGTTTAGTTTTTGATTTTCAGATTAACAAATCTTGACTTAGGTACCTATTTTTATTCAAGCAGTAAATTATCTCTACATTGTAGAAGAGCAATAAATAAACCAAATATGGAAACCTTGACGTGTCCTGAAAATCACATAGACAAATTAAAAATATTACATGTGTTTCGGAAATTCAAAATTACGTTATATTTATTTGAACCTAAAAAGAAATCAAAATACACAATGTAAAAACTATTTGATTTATATTATCCATTAAAAACTCGTCAACATGGTCAACATACGGATATAAGTCACCTCATAAAAATGTAAACAAATCTTCGCCAACAAAAAACGTTTGTTTACATTACTCTCCCGAATCCACGATTGAGTTATAATCTAAATTCCTACGTAGTATATATTCTTTTTCATTTGAGGTGGGTGGGGAAATTGTGGGGAATGATTCATGCGTCTTACAACTTGTGAATGAGAAAAGGACTATTCTGGAGATCATTGTAAATAGAAGAGGGAATATGCTAGGTCACTTGATACGACACGACTACTTTGTCAGAAACAACATTGAAGGAAAGATAGAAGGGAAAAGGAAAAGAGGACGACCTAGAAGGACATTAGACCAAATTAAGGAAGGAATAGATGTCGTGTCGTACCAGGAGATCAAACAGAGGACGGAAGACAGAACAGAATGGCTTAGACTCCATCGACAAGAGCGCGGCTCTTAAATATGAAGAAGAAGAAGATTCATGCGTAGTAGATTCCTTCAAGCGTCGGTGGCCAAGGGGCTAGGGCAGTGGAATTCCATTCGGAAGTTCGCGGGTTCAAACCTTCATCATATCAGCCCGTAGCAGTCCACTGCTGGACATAGGCCTCCCTAAATTTGCGCCACAATACACGATCCTCCGCTGCTCTCACCCAGCCACCGCCAGCCACCTTTTTCAGGTCGTTGGTTCATCAGGAAGTCCCACGCTGAGCTTGCCAAGACGTGGTGTCCATTCGAGAACCTTCGAGTCAAACGCTCATCCGTTCTGCGACAGATGTGACCAGCCCACTGTCACTTCAAACCTCGGGTTCAATTAAAGCGTATCAATGTGTTAGCGATTTTCGAATTGGAAGGAAAACATCGTGATGAAAGCTGTATACACCTGCAAAGAAATTTAAAGGTCGTGTGTGAAGTTGACCAACCTGCACTGGGCCGCGTGGTCGACTAAGGCCTATTCACCCTGATTTCACCATTCTTTCGGAGGCTCGAGCTCCTCGGTGGGGACTTAAATATGACTTGTAAACTTTTTTAAATAGGATTAAGTAAAACGTTACATATTTTTTATACTTAAACATGTGTTTGGATTATACGCCCAGACTATACCGTTAGTGCATACTTTGATCTATTATTAAAATCTCTATCTGGCTAGACGCGTGCGCACGTTCTACGTTTGAATTCAAAAACAAGTGCAGATGACTCATGTTGCCAGACAGTCGATATCTCGGTCGATACTCCAATAAATAAATAAATTAACATGTATAGCTTGGGGAATGTTTCTGAAGTCAATATAAATTAGACTAGCTTTCCGCCGCGGCTCCGCCCGCGTTAACAGTTTTTCCCGTGGAAATGAGGCATTTTCCCGCGGTAAAAGGTAGCCTATGTTACTTAGGGTGAATATAGCTTTTTAATGGTAAAAGAATTTTGAAAATCAGTTCAGCAGTTTCTGAGTTTCTTCATTACAAACATACATACAAAAATACAAATCTTTCCTATTTATAATACTAGTATGATATGATATGCATTAACCAAGAAAAAGGCAGAGTTCACTTGCTTAAACAACTAGCTTTCCGTCTCTCGGGTCCGCCTGCGTAAACAGTGTTCCCGTTCTATCTTTCCACCAAGTTTCATTAAAATCGGTTCAGTAGCTTCGGAGCCTTTTCGATGCAAACAAACAATCAATAAATAATCCTAATCCTCTTAATAATATTAGTATACAACGAGTTAAGGGTCCTACATAATAATATGCTAAGTGGCGTCGCCACCCTTTATATAGTAATAACGCCGTTTTTCGCAATTTAAAAGTGGACTTTACGAATTTTTTCTATCTAAAACTACAGCGACATATAATAAATAAAGTTAATGGCTTCGATACTTTGCATATGTAAGCCCCTTAACTTAAATAACGCAAAACCTCTCTAAAATAAACAACTTTTGTACTGCAAGTTTTCATTTTTTACTTTTCATACTAATTGATCAGCTGACCAAGTGAACTTCCTTTCAGTATTTGCTGATATTCCACTTACTGTAAAGATAAGGTTGCCTGGAATATATTGCTACCATTGACAATACCCGTTGAGATCTCTGAAACAAAATCATTAAATTTAAAAAGTCTAAATCACAAGGTTTTTTAATTCGAAGTAAGATTTTTAAGACGTCAAATTATTTGTACACATATGTGACGTTCCAAGTGCAATTTTAGTATAAAGATAATCTTTTTGGATCTGAATAGCTTATTAGTTGCTGATTACAGGGATATGCATAACTGTATAAAATAATAATTTATAATTTTGTAAAAATATTTTGAAAAGATGCAACGCTTGTGGAGTTTCTTCCGGCGAGTTCTTCTCCACAGAAGACAGCCAAATCGTGAACTAACCTCGACGTCGAAAAGTGATTTGTAAAATCTTACTTCGATTAAAAACTTAAAGGAACCTTTGCACGTGGACCGTCACATATTTGTATTGTTTTGTATAAATTGATGATTTTGATTATTACTCCGTCCTGTTATAAACAAACAAGTAATAATGTGTTTGTGTATCGTTTATCTTGGGCTGTGCTTTGTGTAAATAATTCCTTGAAGCTGTAAAGGCGGTTTTAATAGTCATAAAATTGCTTTGATTGTTGTTACGGAAATAGCAGAGCTCTATGACTTTGTTGTAAATTTTGTCCTCGATAATTTGTAGTAAAACGATTCTTCTGTTTCCGACACCACAAAAGTAATCTTTATAAATAAAAATGAATTGCTGTTCGTTAGTCTGCATAAAACTCAAGAACGGCTGAACCGATTTTGCTAATTTTGGTCTTGAAATATTCTTGAAAGTCCAGGGAAGGTTTAAAAGGTAGGAGTAAAAAAAATATATTAAAAAAAACATTGAATTAAAATATATTATATACCCGAGCGAAGCCGGGGCGGGCCGCTAGTAATGAATATATATGTAGGGAAATTTCATGGTCCAACAAAACAAGATCTTACAATTAAACCACGTGACCGACACAAGCCTACGTCATTTTGCGCTGTCTATTACACGCATTCGACAAGGATGAATAGGCAAAATGACGTAGAAATGACGTAGGCTCGTGTCAGTCACGTGGTCTAATTGCAAGACCTTGTTTTCTTGGACCATGGGAAATTTGAAAATTCCCTTCCCCGCACCGCACCCCGCAGGCGCCGCGAGACTCCACCGGGAAGTATCGGTGGTACTCGATAAGGCATAAAGACCATTTTCCTTTGTTTTTCATTTACGTCTGGCATTTGGTGACCAAGTGGTTAGGTTAGGTTAGGTTAGGTAGGAACCTCGGCACGTACCAATTTATTTATTTATTTAAGATACATGTTTGCTTACAGAACAGGTCCAAAACACAAACAGTATAGAAAAAATAAAAAATTAAAAGCATCGATACAATAATAATGTAGACAAGTCAACTGAAATTATTTTAAGCGAGTAAGTTTTTCAAACCATCAAATATGAATATGTAATTACATGTCAAATATAGTAGTCTTAGAATTTCGGAATCATAAATGTGCGTTTATTACACGCTCTTACGGTGAAGGAAATAATCGTGCGTGAGGAAACCTGTAAATGCGAAGAATTCCAAGAGTTGTGTGTGAAGTTGACCCGCACTGGGCCAGCGTGGTCGACTAAGGCCTATTCACCCTGATTTCAGGGAAGGCTTGAGACCTTCAATGGGACATATATGAGCTGATAAAGAAAAACTATCGCTGCGCTTGACCCTCACAGGATAATAAAACGCGAGAGTAAAAGAGTCTGTTTGTTACTTTTTCACACCAAAACGACTGAACCAATTTTAATGAAACCTGGTAAACAGATAGAATAGACCTTGGGGAAGGAACGCGATAAAATCCCCCATTCTCACACGAAAATTTATAAGCTAGTAGATAATACCACAAATTACGTATAGCGGCGACGAATATCTGTTTTATTGTCATAATAGGTATATAAATGTTAACAAAACAAACAATTTGTAGTTAAAACTAAATTACGAGTATACTGTATTAGTTACAAAGTCACTGGTATAATGTAATTTAACTCAACTACCGGTTTTATTTCGAATAGAAAATGGCCGTTCGGTTTGCAGGCAAACTTTAAATATTCGTCGCTCGAGATCGTTTTGTAGCTTTCCCGAGCAAGTTTCAAACTTCCCCTCTGGTTTGGATGTATCAACTAGCATTCTATGTTTTGTACTGTTTTTACGATTCTGTGTACTGAATTAGTAGGTCTATGGTCATTTTTGTAGTAATTAGTTTTTTAACCATTGAGAAATCATATTAATATTATAAAGAGGAAAGATTTGTATTTTTGTGTGCGTGTATGTTTGTAATGAATAAACTCAAAAACTATGGAACCGATTACAAAATTTCTTTTACCATTAGAAAGCTACATTTACCCTGAGTAACATAAGATACCTTATTCCCACGGGAAAAACTGTTAACGAGGGCGGAGCCGCGGCAGAAAGCCAGAATTATTTTTAGTTTTATTAAACGGTTCATACAATGCGATATACTTTATTGCACACAGAACAGTACACAGAAAAATTTACAAAAAAAAAGGATAGAAGTAAGTAAGTGTACATGTAGGCGGCCTTATTGCTAAGTAGCAATTTCTTCCAGGTAACCTTATTCAGTTCATTCATTTCTAACACAAAGGTAAAATGAAGTAGGTTACAAACCACTTAAATTATTTTTTACAAACGTGAAGTGTATGATATCGGAAATTGAAATAAAATAAATAAAATTCATTTATTACCTAATCAATTCATCAATCAATTAGGCAGTTTGTGGCCAAGTGGCTAGGCCCGTTGACTGCCATTCGGAAGTTCGCGGGTTCAAACCTCGGCACGTACCAATGTGTTTTCGATTTTCGAATTCATATCGACGATCTTATGGTGAAGGAAAACAGCGTGAGGAAACCAGCACACACCTGCCAAGTTATTCAAGGGTTGTGTGTGAAGAAAGAAGAAGAACTCACACTGGGCCAGCGTGGTCGACTAAGGCCTATTCACTCTGATAACAAGGTAGGCTCGAGCCCCTTGGTGGGAACATATATGAGCTGTTAACGATATAATATATTTGGTTAAAAATCATCATCATCATTTCAGCCAGTAGACGTCCACTGCTGAACTGCTGCCTCCCCCTGTGATCTCCACAACGATCGGTCCCGCGCTGCCCGCATCCAGCGGCTTCCCGCGACCCTCACCAGAACGTCGGTCCACGCTACGTCTTCCGGCGCATGGTCGCCATTCAAGAACCTTTTTTCCCCAGTAGCTATCGGTTCTACGTGCAATGTGCCCACTGCCAATAACGCTAAAGTCACAATTCACAAATTAAAGATAACCTCTTATTCAAAAAATAAACTCTGATCTAAAGACAAAACACGTTAAATCAAAAATTGGCAATTTCATTCTATCGAATGTAATTACAGAAACCAAACCACTATCTTAAAATAATTCGCTAGTATTTCAGTTTTGCAACGTTTGCCAAGTAAGTTTTCGACTTCCCCACGGGGAGGTGCGATTGGGTCCTACTACAATATCTCTATAAGTTGATTTATGTAGTTTCTGAACCAGGGCTGTGTTGGAAAATCGTTTTGGTATAAGTTTGGCCGATTTTTGGTTTGATAAATTGCTACTTCGAAGTGTTGCGGGGAAGTTGTAACTTCAATGCTTTAACTTTTTTATGATGATGTTATTTGTTTTGTAAATTGATTTACTTTAAATTTTTATAATATTTGTGCACAGTTTGTAGCAGAGGGGTGGGAAAGCCGCGTTTCGGTGCTTGTAGACTACAAAAAAGTCTGAATTTCAATTGTCAGAACATATTGTTTAACTCGCTAAGAGTGCTTTTCCTAGGTTTTGGACATCGCTGAATCCGAAAATCGTTATTAGCAGCAGTTCGAATTTTGAATCCATGTGTCTCAAATCAAATAATTTATGCCAGAGAAAAAAATCCCATTCATTTTAATCAAGTAATATCCCACATTTTAATCCCTAGTAAAGGTAGTTTATATGTACTTTATAAAAATAGTTAAAAAAAGCTTTTGTAGACCACTTAAGAAGATTTTTTCCAATCTTCTATGACTCTGCCTATCTCAGAATCTTCGCAAGCTTGTACAATTAACCAAACTCATTCTGGGCCGTTCATTTCCATTTCAATGGACGAAGCTGAGGCCTGGAAGCAGCATTAATCTTGCAGGCATTTCAATACGAGTCGGGATACGTATTTATGCTGATGGTGATCTGGTTGCATGTATTATCCTTCCGTTGTCTTATTGACTTGGTTGTAAAGCCGGGTTTGGTCTTGGAGCTTTAAAGTCGAATTATGATAGAGATAGAAAAAAAAAGAAAATGTCAAAAAACA
Source organism: Teleiodes luculella (assembly GCA_948473455.1). Lineage (NCBI taxonomy): Eukaryota > Metazoa > Arthropoda > Insecta > Lepidoptera > Gelechiidae > Teleiodes > Teleiodes luculella. The sequence continues at coordinate 1,457,971 of OX419605.1, forward strand.
ACCCAGTGTTTCTTACAACAAGTTCGCTTCCTATTTTTAACATACGGAACCCTAAAAAGGAGTCGTATTTAGGATCTGTAAAACGAGACTCTTGGGCGCAAACCAATTTTTTTATTGTTTTTGAGAAAAGTGACATAGCTGTGTTCTTCTGAGGGGGGGTATGAAATTGTAGCTACATACCTACGTACCATCTACGTACGTATGTATGCGATAAATTTATGTCGTATTTTTTGTATTGTTGTCTGAAGACAAATAAAATTAATTATTTTTTATACTTTTATGTTCTTTATATTAAAGAGCTGCGCTCTTGTCTGTCCTACTTTCAATAATTTCTCTTATTCATTGTTTTACTTTTACTAATCTCACTTTTTAATGACAATTAATAAAACATTACACATAATGCATGGATGGACACTATTGGGCACATATCTTAAAGCAACTTGATATGAATTCTATATAGCAATTGAAAAACACATTGCGTCCATTTGTCACGAAAAACAGCGAGGGTTTAACGCAACTGTTTTAATGCCTTTCCATAATGTCGTAGTGCACACGTGTCGCTACAATATGACCGTTAAACTGCAGTTTTGTCGAATAAAAGCGCTAAGCGTAGCGCTGACAGCTTTCCGCTTTATAGCTGCAAACGGACCGTGCCAAGTTCTGAGCACTCATTGTATTAAACATGCTAAACACTCCAAACCAACGATTCTCTACAAGTGGTGTTTCAGACAACTTTTTCTTCAATGTAAAGTGCTTTATTATTACTTATGTTAGATTTAGTTATAACTAGCGACCCGCCCCGGCTCCGCACGGGAAAATGGTTATTGTGGGTTATCCTTAAGTATATTATGCATGTATTATACATATAAACCTTTCTCTTGAATCACTCTATCTATTAAAAAACAGCATCAAAATCCGTTGCGTAGTTTTAAAGATTTAAGCATACATAGGGATATAGGGACATAGGGACAGAGAAAGCGACTTTGTTTTATACTATGTAGTGATTTTAGATTTCTCTCTCTGGGGTCGGTCCCTCATGTCTGAGGATCGTGGTCAGCATCAGGGTTGAGTCTGGAGCGGATGATTTGCCTCCACCGATTCCTGTCCAGCGCGTCTCTTGTAGAACTTGGAAGACGACGAGTCTTTCACTTGATCGGTCCATCTGGTTGGTGAACGACCACGTGATATATATATATATATATTTTTTTATTGACCTATGCTTGAGTCGAAAAGGTACGACGGATCAAGCTTCACCGGACTTGCGGGGGAGTGGAAGACTCTACCCCAAAAAAAAGTCATATACCAACGCGTCTAGGGGCGGCTCAAGGGAGCCTCGGACCACGGCCTAGCACGTTGATATTGAAAAACATCGTGAAGGAGACGACGCCTGAGGGGCTCCGTCTCTGATTTTGGTTATGGCCGCGCCCCCGCCGGCGGGTGCGGGCGTTGTTACCTGAAGGGTAATTGTTACCTGAAGGGTATTCGCTACAAGAAGGGCATTCTGTTCGGTGTAATCTAATTCATTCATTAATTTTATACATCTGCTTTCACTTATTATTAAAATAAATTCATCATTATATTTCACTATAATACTTTTTGAACAGATACCGTCTGTTAGCATATTTTCCTGAACGAGCTCAACGTTTTTTTTAGTTTCGATTTTAAACTAGTAAATTTCTTTCAGTAAAATGTTCTATTTACAATGATTAAGGTACTATCCCTCCCTCCATGTAGCATAGCCGTGGGACGTCCGTATAGTGCTACTAACTACGCGTAAAATCGATGTTTGACGTCTCAAAATTGAAATCGACAATCATCTGTCCCTTTTCGTTCTTAAGAAAGTGAAAGGGACATCTGGTTTTTAAATTTAAGTTAGGGCGTAATATTGTAGAATCGGGACCTTTGACTTTATAGCTACGTGTGTGATGCGATTTATATGATGCCCACTTCCCTCAGCCACAAAACGATTAATATAAGTAATCCCTAATCCCCTTTATTGGTGAAGGTAAAAGATCCCTAACCGCTTAAAACGATTAAAAGGTCATTAGTGTTAAGCGTATGTAGAATGAAAATAAGCGTCGATGCACGGTTTGGTTTAATATAGATCGGTGTAATGTGGATTTACTTGACTAGATAACCTTTATACCTACATAATAATTATATTGTATCATTTACAGCTCATAAATATTCTCAGCGAGGTGCTCGAGCCTACCCTGAAATCAGGGTGAATACACCTTAATCGACCACGCTAGCCCAGTGCGGGATGGTCAACTTCACACACAACCTTTGAATTACTTCGCAGGTGTGTGCAGGTTTCCTCACAATGTTTTCCTTCACCATTAGAGCGTCGAATAAACGTACATATTAATATGAATTTGAGGATCGAAAACGTCATCGGTACGTGCCGAGGTTTGAGCCCGCGAACTTCCGAATGGAAGTCGACGGCTATATTACCACTTGGCCATCAACGCTCATATATGTATTGTATACGTACACAGCCTTATTCCTGCAATACTTTAGTAGTTTTCTCAAATTTGCTATGGGTTGGCTGGAAGAGATTTCCATTTAGAGATAAGCTTGCCCTTGTGTGTAAATGTACTTTTTACTTGAGTTTTCGTCATAATGTTAAATAATGGTTAATCTATAAATTACCGAGTTGAAAAGTTCTTCATCGCCGTAGACTGAAACAATTACTAACAATATTAGTATTAACCTAAAGATTTTTTGTGTTTTCGAAAATTTTAATAATTCCGTCGTGTAATGCAAAATGCAAACAAAACTTTCGGCTTTGAATTTCACCTCAACTTCTATAGCAAAGTTAGACTTGCGGTATTCTACTGCACAGTTTGTGGTTTCACCGAAATAGTTTAGTTTAGACATCCCAGCAAGCGCCCGTCTCTAGGAATAACTTGGTTGATTAACTTAGCGGGGCTGGCAACACCGGCAAAGGGTAGAAACGCGGGAATTGGGTCATTACTTAGGTTAGGGTATAAATAAAAATAGTAATCATGTATTTCGTTTTACAACACAAGAAAAAACGTTAAACATATTTTAAAAAATCCGCCACAAAAACGTTAGGTGTGTAGGTACTTGATCCTTACAAAAACTATAGGTCTACCAGGATCTGATGGCAAAAAGGGAAAAAATAATTAGACGCTAGCAAGGTTTCTTCGACTATTTCACCACTTTTTACCAAAAACTATTCCTCGAAATTTCAGTTGACAGATGACATATTATTATTCTTTTGTTTCCATATGAAAATCGCAATTTTTAAATTTTATTTTTTGTGATCAGATCCTGGTAGATCTATAGAAAAGAGCTGATAATCTTCAAATGGCTGAAGATATTTTCTTAGTTCATATAACTACGAACACTCTCGATTGTGACACCTTGCAAACAAAAAGTACTAGATCAAAATCGGCGCATCCGTTCAGGAGCTACGATGCCACAGACAGACAGACAAACACACACGTCAAACTTATAACACCCTTCTTTTTCGTCGGGGGTTAAAAATGCAACTTCTAAGTAAATGAAAACAACCAGACCTACTGACTGATGACCATACGAAAGCATATTTGTATAGCCAGAAATTTCTAGATTTATAGATAGGGAGGCTACTCTTGACGGCGGCGATTCTGATCCGTCGATTCGTACCCTCGAATGCCACACTAGCGCCACCTTGCTTTCATATTGGGCGAATATTGAGTAACCGAAATGAAATCGGACATTTATCAACTCTTGGCGGGCAGATTTTCAAGAGTAGTGGTCTAAAATTGACTTTGGTATTGCATTAGGTTGAAATCGGGATCGATATTGATTTCAGGAGTAGACACTTTTTGTTTCAAAAAGGGTAAAAAAAAAAACAAATGAATACTATACCATCCCTAGAGAAACCCATCAGTGATGATATGAAAGAAAAGCACTTCACTAAACCAGAAATAACATGATCTTTTATCTACATTGAATTACATAAGAAGTGACATAGAGCGAAACAAACCATGGGATAAAAGGTTCCGTAACATTTATTTACATCTTACTTATTCTAATACTATACTTACGTGAAAGTTACTATGGCAGTTTGTTTGTTCCGCTTGAATTTTAGAACAAAAATAAACGGATTAAATTTGCTTGGCGATTTATGTCATTAGAATAGATTATAGGTATAGAATTATATTTAATTACAGAAAATACTACATTATTACGTTGAAATAACGTAATGTCGCAGATCAGACACTAGTTGAAAGAAAACTAAAGTACAGTAAAGAGAAGGTCAAGCAGAAAACACACATCGCTATTCATTCATTCCCGTAGTTATTGGGTATAACAGTTCCAAGTCCGGTGAAGCTTGATTAGTCGTACTTTTTCGACACAATAAAAAAAATGGTATAACAGTGCAAGTCCTAAAATGTTCAGATTGACGTGCTCTTGACTGTACTAGCGTATTCAATACTATGTAAAAACATAGATACACTATTACAATAACTTGTGACTTGTGGTTACTAAACTTTTGTGATCGAACAAAAAACCAAATTACTTTTGTGTCACAAGATTGACAGCGACGACGATTCATAAAGGGTTTAAGCCATAGACAATGAATAAAATAAAATACTGTCAAACAGACCAACAAAACGTGCGAGCGCATGTCTTGCTAAAGGCATCTAGCTCGTCTCACCATCGTCGTCTTTTCTATAGGAATAAGATATTATCCCGTATTAAAAAGTATCTAAGATATTGACCAGGGGTATAAGGTACCACCATGCAAAATTTATTTCAAATCGGTCAAACAGTTTCAGAGATTAGCCCGTACAAACAGAAAAAAATGGTTTGAAAAAATCTGGTTATTTTCTATATCACTTCTTACATCCCCCTGACTCGGTTTTTAGCATTTTTTTCTATGTACAGATTTTCGATCTCTACAGTTTTATTATATAGATATTATAGTTTAGACTCTCAACTTAATAAAGTCACGGCCTAAACTTTAGAGAATGACTTTTGAAAACTAGCATTTATATCACATTGGGACTGGTCACGTTTTTATAGTGCTCGTTGTTCGTCTGTTTGACGGAAAAAAGTATATTAAGTCTACGGTTCTTTCCGTTTGACTGCGGGACCCTAAAACATCGACCTAGAAAGTGAGGGTAGGTTTGGAAAATGGGTCAGCATTTATCGCGACGCCATTTTAAATCGGATTGGGGTAAAACTTTGGAATCTTTATTGAATCATTTTACGGGTTTAGCACCAGTCGTTTTTGGGAATTCGGGATTACTTTACAGTCAATTTTTGTATGGAAATAAAGATTTCAGTTATTTTTATGTCTTCATTTTTTGATTATTTTTTATGCAAAAACAGCTAATAGAATTAATACCTACCTAATATACTAACAAATATGGACTTTTGTCTGAAATAAAATATTATTATTATTATACTTCCCTGGCTAGCGATTCGAGCTTACCCTAAATTAGGGTAAAGGAGCCTGAGTAAGGAAAATCTGCGCGCTTTGCTAGGACGACTTGACTTTAGGTGTGCTTTAGGCTTTGTATTTTTTCGCAGATGTTTGCAGGTTTTCTCACGATTATATTTTTATCTATCGTTACGGAATAAGAGCGCTCTTAAGGTCAATATGCCCAGCCGCATGTGCTGGCTACTGTATATAATGAATTTTAATATCGGACAAATTGTTACATGGCAGGACTGAACCTGCACAAAAAAGGTAACATATTTATTTTAGCCATTATGCTTCTGAAGACCTCAACCATTTATAATATGGTAAGGTAACTAGCAAACTACTCGATGTGTTAAAACGCAAAGCAAAGAAAATATCTTTAAAATTGCTATTTCCTAGAAATTGCTGTTACCACAAATTATTTGTGATATTACTACTTAAAAAATATTTAAAGATACATCAAACTTACAAAACTTGCCTTTTTTCCGAAGCTGAAAAAAAAATCTCGTTTTATTGTCACGTTACCACAGTCATGTGAACTGCCCCAACCCGACCAAATAAAGGGGTGTACATACGAAAAACAAACTCGTTAGTTATGCGCGAGTTATGGCTGCGTTTGTCGACTGTAACGTGATTCGGCCTAATAAAGACAGAGCCGTACTTAGGGTTGCCAAAAGAGTAAAAAGAAAAACTATGTAGTTTGGCTCTTAGAGTATAAATAGAAAAATTTCTGGGAGAGATAGAGTACGCCTAATCGAGTATGAACCGTGAGCACGGATATAAACAGTCTGAATATTTTCAGCGCGTTTGTTTAGTATCAAATGGTTATCGGAGCTGATTATTTTTCCCGGTGAAAATAAGAAATTTAATAGGAGAACATTTTGAAATGTGCAGTGATAAGTTGCAAACATGACTCGAGGAACAATCAAGAACAAAAAAGGAAAATGTTATTGATTTCACCGCCCATAAAAAATCTGCCAAAATTTGCTTACGCTTGACATAAAAGCAGCGGAGCGATGCGCGTGCTCTATGTATATTTATTCTCTAAGGTTTGGCTATTGAAAGTAGACAATCGATGAAATTGGAAAACATTGTACTGGCAACAAAGTTACAATAAAAAAAAAACAAGTATTTAAGCCAAACTCAAATTTATATTTTTTTTTTGGAAAATTTGTTCAATCTTTTTACACATTATAAAAAGTGTTTGGCATTAAGTAAGCTAGTCCACATTTTGATAGAATAAATTATAGTTAAATTGCGCAGTATGAGTTAGTTTGCTTTTGGTAAACTACTCCCGAAGCTTAGCTGGAAGAAAAGTGCACAAAGCTGTTGTGCACTTTTCACGCAACAAAGAATTTATATATTTTATTTAGGATAAGCAACGCTATTTTGGAAATACTTGTACAAAAAATATTTTTTGAAAGTAGAGTATTTTAACTTCGTTCTGAATTTAGTTTTGTGCGCGTTCCAGTTTCAGTTAATAAAACTTGAGAAAGCTTATAAAGAGCTATTTGGGACCAATTTTTTGTACAAAAGTATTAGTATTATTATTAGTCTCTTGTGTGCAATAAAGTGTATTCCATTGCATTCTATTCTAAATAGCAATAATAAATAATAGTACGAGAGGCAACCCTAACTAAACCGCTGTTTTAGTATAGGGATGTAAGGCTGTTTGATTTTCAAGGTTTTACAACATCTGTGTAACTATTATGTTTCATTTCAACTGGGGCAAGTTTTTCATGAGGATTTCGGTTTTATCAGTACCATCTGTAGGCAAAAAGTTAAAATAATAGCGAAATGTTTAGGTTGCGTAATGTGGAGATCTTTGGGGGAGGCCTTTGTCCAGCAGTGGACGTCTTTCGGCTGAGATGATGAATGTTTAGGTTAGATTAGGCGCGGTCGGTGGCCAATTTGTAAGAGCCGTTGTCCTTATTTCTTCATTCAATCTTTTCAAGTCCGAGCCATTCGCTTCTGGAATGAACTTCCTGAATCCATCCGACGTTCCCCCTCACCCGAGTCTTTCAAAACGCGTATCTCCTCATCATGATAATATCTCCTATCGACATTGCAGTTATTTTTAACATAGTTATAAATATGTATGAGTATATTTATATTATTTATTTATATTTTATTTTATGTACATTATGTACTATACATAATATAGCATTATTCGTGTAACGTTTTAAGTATTCTAAGTGTACGTATAAAGCTACCTTTATAAGTATGGTATGTAGTTTATTGTTAGTGCCACCAACCGGCGCTGTTTAGCGTTTTTCGTAATTTCCTACTTGGTTGCCTGCAAGAGATTGCTACTTTAGCAATAAGGCCGCCTATTGGCTTCTTATTTCACAATTTAAAATTGTAACATAGCTTTTTATTTTAGCTGTAAATAAAGAATATTTGTATTTGCACTAATTTACCTATAAGTAATTCAATTACTGTGCAATGTAAACGACGAGATGGTAAAATCTTTTAAGTCATATTCCCATTAACGTAGGTCTTTATGTGAAACGAATTATCTTTCTTTAAAGTTACAAAATAAAGCTTGGTATAGCATTCAAACCATAAAAATTAACAGAATAAAATATAAAACCCTCTTTGTTAAGCTTACATTGTTTTGTTATTTAGTTATAATTAATTAATACTAACTAAACCTTGTTTTTCTGACTTGTTCTAAGATATACTTGTTTTTCTTCGTTTTCTTAAAATAAATCTTTTTACTTTTCCTCGAACCGTTTTCTTTTAGAAAATAAAATAGAGCACGAAATAAACAATGTTTAAGATTCTTGGAAACTCTAAGGATATCTTATCATTTACTTGGTATATTTTTTATAGAAACATTTCCTGTTAAAAAGTCATACCTAAACAATGTCTTCTTTTATCTTCTATACCTACTATAATTGAGAAATTCAAAAAACTGATTGTAGGTAATAAAGGAAATGTAGCTGAATGGCTGAACACAAAAATACAAGTTTTGAAAAAAAATGTCCGTCTATCTGTCTGTCTGTTTGTACACGCTAATCTCTGGAACTACTGGACGGATTTTAATGAAACTATACAAAAATTTAGCTTATACATTAGAATAACACAACAAATTAAAGAAAAGAGATACTCCCGTACGTAGGAGACGTAGACATGGTCCAATTTTCATATCCTTTAAAAATATTGAAGATACAATGAAATATTAGGTTTGTACAGTAGCACATGCGGCTGGACATGTTAACTTTGAGAGCGCTTGTATTCCGTAGCGGTAGGGGTGCATTTCGTAGTGCGAGTGTCCAGTCGCATGTGCTGTCTTCTGTACATCAAGAAATTATTCATTTTAGCAAGTTAACGTTTTAACCAAAGGTTTTAACTGTTAAAATAAAAGATGATTTCTCCGTTTTTGAGAACCTATCCCGTCTTGGCAACATCTTGGCGCGAAGCTAACGTATCTAACAGCTGAACTGACACCAACATTACTTGAGAAAATGTGATCTAGCATTTCTGGCAAGGAAATTCAACGAATTTGGTGCATCTAAATCTTCGTACTTGCCAAGTTTTAATCGTATTAAATTCAATAAATTAAAGATAAAATGAAATCAAGAAGGCTTTTATTTTTTTTAAGCAGATGTATTTATTATTTTCCCTTCCAAAAAGGGGCTAATTTTGGCATCTGTCTGCCTTTCCCGCGAATCATAGAGCATTTTTTTCGTTTGTTCTTCTGTTAGGAACAGGTAAAGTCATAAAGCCATACAGCCGTCGTCCCTTTCTCTTACTCAAAATTGATAATCATTTTTTTAGTACCTAGTTAATTTGGTGTTTTGTTTACATAGCTGGATTATTTTTCAAAATTAAATTCATTTCTATATTTATAACTTTTGCTTTTGCTTAGTATACAGTTTACCACGGGAGAAAGTTACTTTTACAGGAAGAGTGAAAAAATATAGTTAAGGGCGTAATGCTAGAAAACCACTACACACTATGGCAAATTGATTCTCGCTCGCTACAGTTTTCTAACTAACTATTTTTGGACTTTGACAGTAACATATCGTCCAAATTGGGAATAGCCCAGGAAAATGAGGTCAGCGTAGTGTTGCCGTACAAGTTTAATATTGGGCTATTTTCAAAATAACGGAATTTTTATTTTGGTGTCGAATGAATGAAATAAATGACATTGAAACATTATTTGCTAAACTTAAACCCACGGTGACGCTTGTTTTGTTTTTTGATGCTTCCCGTGGTAATAAAATATTTCTGACTGTGAAAACTGCCATATTAATTTCATTATTAGACTTTTATTTACATATTTTTGAAGCTTTACACTTAGAGTATAAAAAAATATACGAGTATATTTTACTAATATATTTACTCTAAGGGTTTACATTATTCTTATCATGCCGTCAAAAGCGGGTCGAGCTGAACAAACGATGTATTGCGATCCCTTATTCACCGGACAGAATGGTGTAAAATCCAAAAGTTTCGCTTAGCGTGCTCTCGAGTGTACCTAACAAATATGCACTTAATTTTTAAATAAAAATATCAATGCCAGGGATAGAACTAGCGCCTTCCTGAAAGATTACACCACCCACACTCATCATTCGTTACGCGAAAAATTAAAAGCCGTAGTATTTAAAATCTGACCTAGAAAGTTAAAACATTAATATCGCACGTTCCTAGCTTAATTAATTTATGTTAGCTGCAGTCATATTTCCTCGTAGGTATATATTTTTATCAGCTTTCTATGGAGTATCCTCACTGTGCCAGTTAGTCAGACCAGTAGCTAGTTTAAGAGTATATTTGAAAGTTATTTTCATTTCTTAAAACAACAATAAGAACTATTAAACTTATTGTAAGAACTGTACCTATCACCATGTTCTAGCAAATAAAGATCTTATTCTTCTTCTTCTTCTTGAAACTACATATATACAATACAATACAATAGATAAATAAATACAAGAAATAATAATTAATACAAAAAAAAAATCGGTTTCAACGAGCGGCCCTATTGCTTAGTTAGCAATATCTAGAAAACCAGCTGGCATTCTTACCTGAATGAAGAATAATTATTACGAAAAAGTGTCGATTTTTTGAACACTAGGTATTTAGCTGGATCAGTCTGTGATGATTAATTTCATGACTTATTTCATGATTAGTTTTTTTTTTCAAAATTTTACTTTTTTTTGTCATTGATCGCATCAGTTTTATATTGTTTTGTGTTTTAGTACGAAAATCTTTTTTGCAAAATTTTAAACATATTTTATGTAAGTGGAGGTCTGGAGTCCTAAAATGAAGGGTATCCTAGTTTGCTTTCAGCCTTTACAAATAATTTAATAACCTAAGTAAAGCGTATACCAAGAATCTGTTGTGTTTGTGAAGGAAATAAACAAACAAATTAAGTATTTAGTTACTTAAATAATACTACTAATAGCTAATAGCTACTCTTTTTTTTAATCGACCTATGCTTGTGTCGAGAAGGTACGAACAATCAAGCTTCACCAGACTTGTTGGTCTATGCTACTCGACTGACGTTACGAAGGTTCTCGGTTCGAATCCCTGTACAGCACTCGACGAACAAATATCACTTTGTGAGACATTTCCTAGATAGGTTAGAACATTGCGGGCTACATCATTTGATTGTCCGAAAAGAAAGAAGATTCAGTGTTTCGGAAGGCACGTAAAACCGTTGGTCCCGACCACAATCCGACACCAGGGTTTGTGAGGTAGGTTAACCTCGAAACCCATGAGTAAGTAAGTATTCGTGTAAACGAGCCCTTAACCGAACATTTTCGGCCGCTTGCAGACGTCGGCCCGGCTCGCAACAGCTCAGTAATTAATTACCTACACTCCCCTTTACCCCATCTCGGCCCTTATTAGTGATGGCCGGTAACTGTTACTTCGAGGTAACAGATATTTGCTCTTAAGTGTGATTAAGAACGGGGTATTTTCCTACATATTATTATTACAATACCAATGCAATACATTTTTTTAAACGGATAAATTGTTTCGTACTTGTAACCATAGTAATAACAGCTTATATTGTCCCCACCGAGGGACTCGAGCCTACCCTGAAAGGGTGAACAGGCCTTAGTCGATCACGCTGGCCAAGTGCGGGTTGGTCACAAACACACAATTTTTGAATTACCTACTTCGAAGCTCTTACGCATAAGAGCTTCGAATAAACGTACATAAATATTCGTGAAACGAAAACACATTGGAACGTGCCGAGGTTCGAACCCGCAAACTTCCGAATGAAAGTCAACGGTCTTAGCCACTTGGCCACCGACGCTTTCGACTACTGAAGCAACTGAAGCATAAGTAGCCAATTAAAATATGCAAGCTTCTCAAATTCTATGAACATGATTATGATTAATTGATGATGTCATAAATTAAATGATACATACAAGGTAAATGACAGATATAATTATATTTACAGATATAAATATGTCATAAACAATGACACTCGTATAATAATATCAATAAGTACAAAATTCTTGTTAGATTTTCTCATTAAATTCTTTTCCTTTGTGTGTTCTTTGGAATGTATGACCACAGTGTATAACGGGAAAACTGTTAACGCAGGCGAAGTAAATAGACTAGCTATCCGCCCCGCAGCTCCGCCCACGTTAACAGTTTTTCCCGTGGGAATGAGGCATTTTCCCGCAGTAAAAGGTAGTCTATATTACTCAGAGTGAATGTAGCTTTCTAATGGTGAAAGAATTTTTGAAATCGGCACAGTCGTTTTTGAGTTTATTCATTACAAACATACACATAAAAATACAAATCTTTCCTCTTTATAATATTAGTATAGTAATATTCTTATACTTACTATGATTATCACTTCATCACATGATTTTAGTAGTTAAGACACGCGTCGAAATGTGGTACTAACCCTATTTAATTACAAGGACTAAGGTAATTTAATCTCACACATGCTTACTTTTATTATAGGACAGAAAGAAATGAAATGAAATAAAAAGTTAATTTAATTATTTATTTGCCATGACATACAATGTTCAACACTGAATAAAATTACATTATGTCAAAATAATTATATTAATGAATTATTATTTTTAGCCGCAACTTGCATCTCGGTTGTTGGTTCCGTTTCCTAAAAATAATAAAAATAATCTAATGAGTGACAAAAGAAAAATAAATCTTAACTATATAAGGCTTAAATTTTTGTACACGTTTTAAATAAAACATACAGCCCATATATATGTCACAACCGAGGGACTCGGGCTTACCCTGACTTGGGGTGAACAGGCCTCTGTCAACCACGCTTTCCCAGTGCGGTTTCGTCAACTTCACTCACACAGCTTATAGAATTACTTCGCAGGTGTGTGCAGGTTTCCTCACGATGTTTTCCTTCACCGTAAGAGCGTCGAATAAACGTACATAATGAATTCGAAAATCGAAAACAAATTGGTACCTGCCGAGGTTCGAACTCGCGAACTTCCGAATGGAAGTCGAACATGAATTCGAAAATTAAAAAAACATTTAATGTATTATGATGTATAAGCCATATTGTAAAGTTTCTTTAAAAATTAAAATCTTTTCAGTAATTGTTGCGTGAAAGAATAACAAACATCCATCCATAAATTTTCACAAACTTGTTCTGTGGTCCGGTGAAACTTAATTCGTCGTACTTTGCGACACAAGCATATGTCAATTTAAAAAAAATCTCTTAAACTTTCGCGTTTATAATATTAGTAGAATAACTTACACATTTTCCATTAGGTTTTCTAGTAGTATTGTCGGGGCAAAGTCCTCCATTTATTACAGATATAACCCTATTTCCATCATTTTTTATTTGGTTGGTCACACCATTTCTTTTAGCTTGCATTTGATTGGTCACTGTAACAGCTAAGGCCAGAACAATTAACAAGCACATGAATTTCATTTTAATGCTTTTTTTAATATTTAAGAGACGCGTATTGAGTAAACAAAGTAAAGACAATGAGTGATTACTTTGTAACTAATTACTCATTTTATACTGGCACTACTTAGTACGGTCAATTGTAAGGTAAGCTGAATAGGCGCATCGCGATTTTCGACTTTACTTAAAGTACATAAGAACGATTTGAAGTACAAAGTGGTCAGAATAGCGTGCTCTTGACTGTACAAGGTATTTACCACAGAATACCTATCAGACGATTCCCAGCCGCAATATTTACCCGATTGCTGAAGGAGGTTTATTATTTAGTGTATCTATATAAGTATGGTTATCTATATAATAAAACTGTAGAGGTCGAAAATCTGTACATAGAAAAAAATGCTTAAAGTCATGTCAGGGGGATGTAAGAAGTGATATAGAACATATCCAGATTCTTTTCAATATTTTTGTTTCTCTGTTTGTACGGGCTAATCTCCGAAACAACAGACCAATTTAAATGAAATTTTGTATGATGGTACCTTATATCCCCGGTCAACATCTTAGATACTTTTCATCTCGGGAAATAAAGAGCTCTCGTGGGATAAAAAATATACTCGTAGTAACTTACATACTGCTCAGTAATTTGTACGGGCTAATCTCCGAAACAACAGGACCAATTTAAATGAAATTTTGCATGGTGGTACCTTATATCTCCAGTCAATATCTTAAATACTTTTTACCACGGGAAATTATCAAACCCTACGGGAAACTGTGCACGGAAAAGTCGAAACAAATTCTTGGACGAGTGTCATGGGTGTCTTTCAAAACTTTTAGCTTTCTTAGGAACTGCAATCTTGCGCAAACAATATCGTTTCTCTCCATCAGTTTGGCACGCCCATCCGGTGCCACTGTATATTTGTACCCCAATTCTATGAGGATATTAGTTCCAACAGGAACAATATTATTTTTGCAAAAACTCTCCATTATGTCACGACACGATGAAAGTTCAAACGGTTATAATAAGAAAATAAAAATGTAACGGTATTTACACGATTACTGATTTTTACATGATTACTGTTTGTCAACTATAATACATTATATATAGTCACACCACCAGGCGCTATCGGTGAGTCATTATTTTTATCGATAACGTGCATGCGCACGCGCCGAGTACTCGCAACACTAAAACAGAACAATAGCTCCGATGATTTATGATCCTGAGCGCAGCGATAATATAGCTATAATAAGTCTTATAAAAACAAGTAGGTATTTAAATGACAAAGAACCAGTGTCGATCGCAGCTGCTTCGAAAAACAAGACAAGTTTCCTTCTTTTTTATATAAAAAATAAAGTAAAAAGACAGTTAAACTTATAAATAAAAATGAAGTTCCTCTTGATGCTAATTCTGGCTCTAGTGGCTACAGCAACCGCAGTATTAGCACCAAACAGTACAGTACCGACATTGAAACCAGATAATACATTTAGGACTGTGATTAATGGTGGGTATTGCCCAGAAGGAACCGTTAAACAACATGATGGAAGATGCGTAAGTAAAGTACCTAATATTATGGGCCCGATCCTAATATTACGCTCTAATTTTAATTTAAAAACCATACGTCCCTTCCACGTTCTTAAGAACGAAAAGGGACAGGTGATTGTCTACATAAATTTAGAGACGTCAAACATAGCGCTACGGGCTGATATCATGATGATTATATAGTGATGAAAGAGACTCGAGTCCTTTAGCCGTTTATAATAAGACTCGCCTCTTTTTACAAGACTGTAGCTGTTAGTCTTAACTAATATGACTCAGTCGGTTAACGTATAAGACTAGAGACTAAAACAACTTAAAAGCTTAAGCGACTGCAGTTCTTTACAAAAGAACTGGCGCTTGAGTAAAGCATGTTAAATAATTGTAATTATAAATAAATATAATTGTAATTATAAAAAAATAATAATAATAAAGCAAGCAAGCAAGTAGTACCTACTAGTTTCATCAACACACGCCTTACTACTCTCGACTCCCCACTCAGTCTTTTAAGTCCTTTAAGCTGTTTAAGTAACGGCTCAGTCTTTCAAGTTAAAAGACTCGACTAAAAAGGCTAGTCTGACTAAAGGTTGGGGACTAAAAGACTGAGTCAGTCGTGAGGCGTCAAAAATAAGGCGAGTCTTTATTAAAAGCCTTAAAAGACTGAGTCTCTTTCATCACTATGATTATATGAATTGTGTTACACATCACTAACACAATACTTGTATGAATGATAATTATACTTTTTTTTACACCCTGTATACAATACTTTGTGCATAAAGGGACATAAATTAACTTATGAGGTGTTAACGAAATATTCTTTTATAATTTATTTTTCTTCTTTTTTTAGGGATAGGAGAAAGAAAAGGCAGTTGTTTGTTGACGTCTCAGATCGCATAACTGCCTTAATTTTGAACTTCGACTTATATATTTAGAAGTCATAAGGGGATAATATTTTAGTTCATATAACATACTACACTAACAAAAAATATGTAATGTATTTAACAAACTTCTTCTAACAATTTTAATTTCGCATTAATTTTATCCAAACTTTGTATGTTTGAAATAAATAATAAAATTTTATACCATTTTTCCGTAGTTTAAATTATTTTCTTTACAAAAATGAGCTAGCCCTAAATTAGGGCAAAAATGTCTAGACTAGATAGACTATCATATTTATATACTGTTACTTTTTAAATATCAAAAACATAAAAAGGGTTATTTTATTTTATGTTTTAACATCCGCCCAAAAGTGACTTTCCATGTAAAAAAAAATCATATCACGTCCATTTTCGGAAAATTTAATCTCAATCAGTCTAGTTGTTTCGGCTGATGATAAAGAACTTCGTAGAGTTCATAGGAAGACTTTTCACGTGATTTTATTACGTGCTATTAGTGTACAATGTAACTAGTCGAGGCACGTCGAGGCTTTATTTATTTTTTCAAACGGGTTGAATTTTTTTGGTTTTCATTGTGCTGGTTCGATTTATACGTAGTTTAATTTTAAGTAATTTGAACCTTGTCATAATAAACGAAGTTTTTGTAAAAAAATTAGCGGTGAAAAATAACACATAATGCGGGCACGACGTCGAAAGGAATACAGCTAGTTTATCCCTTCTAATATTTTAACGTGAAAGTGAATCTGTCTGTCTGTTTGTTACGCTTTCATGCCAAAACCAATAAACCGATTTTGGTGAAACTTGGTTCAGAGACAAAATGGATATTGGGAAAGGACATATTTGGCTACCTTTTACCGCAGGTAAATACCTCATTCCCACGGGAAAGACTGATAACGTGGGTGGAGCCGCAAAGCGAAAGGTAAGTAATAGATAAACACACAATTATACAAACACACTTTTAAGGAAAATACCTAGTAAATTATTTTAGTCCCTTACAATGGTTATCGTAACCAACAAGATAAGTGAAGTAAATGGTTATAGAATATTATTAGTCCTTCATAGGCATATAAGTTCATAAATGTGGAAGACTCTATCGAAACAACTGCTTTAAGCAACAATAAGTTACCTGAATTCTTGATCCTGAAATAAAATAAAATAACATCACACGAATGTTTGCCCTGGGCGGGATTCGAACCCGCGATTCTGTGTACTACCAAGACTACCAACCAGGCTATACGCTCTAACTTAAGTATAAATTGTATTACGTTCTTCTATCGCATCTAATAACGAAAAGGAGATATTTTCAATTTAAATTTAGAGATTATCATTAACATACTCGTACATATTATATTTAACGCGCAGATATTACACTAGTTTAGGGTGATTGCGAAATCATCCCACTCAAAATAAACCATGACTATTTGATTTGATTAAAATAAAGTTTGTAAAATGGAATATCACTCAAATATTACCACAGAAAAATTTAGAAATTAAGGCAAACAGGAAAATACTTTTTATTATGGTGCCCAATATTTTTTTATACTTATTTGAGCACGTCAAAATGTTCTTTTATATAATTTATATTTCTTCTTTTTTAGTGATTACGTGATGGGCGGAGAAGAAATAAAAAATGGCTGTTTGTAGACGTTATAGATCGCATTACTGTCTAATTTTACTTTGAACTTGGACTTTATTAAATACTAAAATACTTAATAAAATATGAAATGTATCAACAAACTTCTTATAACAGTTTTCAGTTAAAACTAATTTTATCCAAATAATGTTATATGTTTGAAATTAATGATGCTTGCTTACAAATTTTCTGCTTTTTTATTTTTTTTTCTGTACAAATATGAGCTCGCTCTAAATTAGGCTTAAAAGGTCTAGACTCTAGATAGACTATTACTATAATTCACGCACACACAAACACACATACACATACTCACACATAGGCTTTGATAACAATATGTTCATGAATTTTATTTTATTACTTTTCTTTACATTTAGGATTGAAAATGTAACTTGTCATTAGGAAGAGCAGGGCCTCCTAACACAAGTTAAACTTAACAGGAGACCCTGGCAACAAATTGTTATCCCTATTTTGAAGAAAATAAAGATTATTATTATATTATAAAGATTAATATTAAGTATAATAATATAACTTTACATTTCTGAGCAGGTCTTTTCACGAAATTTTTCCATAATCGTAAAAGTATCGAATTATGATAATATGCATTCAAAAATGTAAATAATATTGTATGTACAGAAGCCAGCACATGCGGTTGGACATTCGCATACGAAATTCACCCCTACCGCTACGGAATACGGGCGTTCTCAAGGTCAACATGTCAAGCCGCACGTGCTGTCTACTGTACATGGCTTACCGTGATTGATACCTATTCAAAGTGTGAAAAACAACTTTGATCCACTACCCACCTGCCAAGTGTGAGGATTATGAAGATCTGTAAAATTCTTTACAATAATTATTTTTTCTTAATTTTCTTTAATTTTTTTTCTTTCTTTACAGAATTTTTTTTAAACACACATAATAATATAATAAAAATAATTATAGGGACATTTTACACACGGCCATCTGACCCCAAATTATGTTCCTATACTATTATATGGGTGTCAGACTAAAGATCTTTCGGCGAACCGTGCCTTCGTCGGTTTAAAAATGTGTCGTACTGAGCAATTTTTCATTTTACCGATAATCGATGAACAATGACTTCTGTTTATGAAATAACATTCTAAAAAACTAAGCCACGGAGGTTGTTTAAAGGTAATATAGCAACATTATAATTAGTAGTATTGTTTGCCAATATACTTAATTACATTGCCTCGCACTCCCCACAATTTATGTGTTCCTATTTATTTGTTTTATTGTCCTATTAAGAGTAGGCAACATTAATAATGCGTCACAAATGTTACAATGTATTACGCTACATTTGCAAGATGTTTTTTTTCTTTATAGATGGAAAATACATTCCCGTGGTAAATTGTAACTTATTTGGGAATGAGACTAATATTTTATTAAACGAGTAGTTCTTCAGAAAAAATTCTCCGCGTAACTTTCGTGGCGATTTTTTTTATATTGCAATCTTAATATAAATAGATGTAAATTAAAAAAGCCCTAAAAACAATGTGCACAGTTTTTACTAAATGTAAATCAATGAACAAATAACAAAGATATTGCATGTTTCTTCTCCCGCCGCTCCTCTGAACTCTGCGATGGCATAGTTTCCGTTAGAAATTAATCTGAAAACATAATTTTACAATAAAACTGATTGAAGTTGACTTTGAAAGTTTTTACTCTTTCAATAATATTAAAAAGCGGACTTTTGTGCTGACTAAATTATGAAATTAGCTACGAGAGAGCATTTAAACAGAATTACATATTACATTAAAAAAAAACACATCAAACGTGCTAGAATATTTTATTTCTAGCTTCGCTATAATTAGGGACAAATGCAATTACTGCATAACGATAAAATAAGGAGTATTTAATGGACATTTGTAACTTTCGTGGTGCATCAGGTAACTTTCGTGGTCAAATGTCCACGAAAATTGGGCCACGAAAGTTACAAAAATAACACATTTTTGAGAATTATGATAAAAGTAATAAGTAAGTTTACTGATGAAGTACATGAGAATAAACTCGCTCGATCTATATTCTTTCTCTTAAAAAGAATTTTTTGATAAAAACATAGTATATCTTTCTACATATGCGCATGAAAGTTACGCCAACTTGAAAATATTCGAAGAATATCTTACCTCGTATTTATTTAGTTTTGAAGCGATGAGTACACTGGTGTCCTCCACTGATGCTGGGTCACTACCAAGTGTTTGCAAGCTAAAATTTGCAGCGACAAGTTTGCGTTCTTGGAAGATAGGTGTAGTTTCATTGAGCGCTCACGAAACCAGCGAAATCGTGTGACAGAGATGTGATAGCATATAATTTTTCGAAACAAAGAGATAGAATGAATATTCTTTTATAAATATGTGCCTAGTTAAAAAACTATTCATTCGACGTAATAAATTATACGATTACGTATTAAATGCAAAACTTATTAAGGATTACCTTGAGCGCGAACCAAGTGTGACCTGCGAAGAACGACTAATTTGATTCCGTTTTCGATGTTGAAATATTATTTTTCAAAATATTATACATGATTTTACATGTTTTATGTTAAAATCGTACGCATAATTAAATGAGGAATCATCTATATTTAATTCCAACACTGTATGGTCGATAGTTTAGGAATTAAGACCTTATGACCACGTTTTGAGGGTGCTCAAGGAACTACTCAAATAACGAGTGTTTGGATGTTTGTATGTGAATTCGTTTTATAGCTTCTTAAATATGACATCATTAAGTGATCTGTCTGAGGGAGCAATTGATGAATAAAAAGAAAATAGAAATTTTTAATTTTGATTTTTCTTCGTTTCGTTGTTTTTGTATCATTTTTGTTTTATCAATTGCTTATTTTAATTGATTGAAAAGTAGTTAAGTTATTTAAATGTTTATTGCATTACACAAAACACGCACATTACATGTGTCATCCCTTGACATAAACCTTATGTAAGTAGTGAGTATATATACATGTAAGGTCACGTGCATATATAAGTGCAGTCAAATAACATGCTTTAAAAAAATCCTTTAACCTCTCCTTCCTTTCCTCCTTCACAATCCTTTAAAAATCCTTTATACTTTAAAAAAAACCTAAAAGTATGTTTTTCTTAGTTTCTGTGTTACGAAACCGTGTGCATTTTGTAAAAAAATAAATGTTAACTAGCTTTGCGCCCGGCGTCTGCGACCGCGTTGTATTTGACTTTTCCGTGCAGTTTCCCGTAGGAATGAGATATTTTCCCGCGGTAAAAACTATCTAAGATGTTGACCGAAGATATAAGGTACCACCATGCAAAATTTCATTTAAATCGGTCCAAAAGTTTCGGAGATTAGCCCGTGCAAACATGCAAACAGAGAAACAAAAATCCTGACTCGATTATTATCATTTTTTTTTCAATGTACAGATATTCGACCTCTACAGTTTTATTATATGTATACGATAGATATAGATAGTACTACTCGTACAGAAGGGATATTCCCCTCCCCGCACCTGCACTCCCACCGCCCCACTCGATGAAACAATAACTAGGTATTTTCCTTCAATTTTCATTGACGTCTGACAGTTGCTGTCTTATAAAAATCTTAGAAAAATCTATTAAATACAACAAACAACAAATCGGCATTTTTGATAGGGTGGTTATTTTTTTCAGGAAATTTACGGCAAATTTTTTAAGCCTCTTAATTTTTTTCGATTTAATACTCATTCATTTTATAATTTTTAGGGATTTTAGGATTTCCAGAGGTGTCAATGACAAGATTTTATCGATACATAGGTATGAACATATCCAATGGACATAGAAAAATTCTCCCAAGATCAAAAACCAGTGTACCTTACCACAGTACAGTCAAGAGCAGTATGAACATTTTGGACTATGCACCGATCCTTGTTTGTTAAATAAGGAAAAACATCGCAAGGTGCGGTTCGGCTTGGCTGGCTTTTACCTGTACAATGAAATGCTAATAAAACACACTTTTGTAAAATGGTCAAATTTATTTTTTATATAATTTTATAGCTTTAACTTTATAATACCTTCTAAGATTTAAACATATTTTTATATTTCTTTTAGCAACATGCGCGAAGAAATGGTGGTTTTAGTTTTAATGGTGCCGAATGGCAGAAAATTAGTTTATAATATTTATATGATAAATACTATACATTATACAAACACACTAATAAGGAAAATACCTAGGTTTTAACTAACATATTAATTAGTAGTCATATTACAAATTATCACTGCAATTGACAAGAACTATCGATACATTTATTATTATTTTTAACTTTTTATTTATTTTGTATTTTATTTATATGAGTTTATTGACTTGTAGATACGTAATTAAAACAGTTTTTATAGGAAATAAAAATGTATAATAAATCTAGAACTTATAAAACTACATAATATACAATATAATTTTTAAGCAATAATAATAATTCTTTGGCTTACAAATCTACATTAATTTACAGTAATATTATAAATTATTGTTAACAAATCATAATAAATCTAAAACTTATATAACTACATGTACAATATAATGTTTAAGGTAAAATTAAAAAAAGCTTCGGCTTATAAATCTACATCTACAATAATATATAATTTTTAACAAACCGATTAAAGTACCTACTTCAACAATTTAAAAATCTACATCAGATTCACTGTCATCGTCACTGTCGTCGGCAACGTGAATAATGAATTCTTCGCATAAATGTGCTTTTCTGAAGTCTTCATTTTGAATATCTTCAGCGTGTTTAACGCACTTTTCCCAGTTCTCCTTAGTGACATGCGAAATGGCTTCGTCTAATAGTTTTTCGACGTCGGCTATTTTACAGGTATTATTTTTAGTTGCCACTTCACCTTTAACTTGAGCCCACACCAATTCAATTGGGTTGTATTGGCAGTGATACGGAGGTAAGCGTATTACCTCGTGTCCAGACTCCAGGGCCAATTAGTCCAAATAGTAGGACTTTTCTGGGCGATTATGTTTCACCTTTCTTAATAGCTCCGGCTTTAAATCTGTTTCGCAAAAATCAATGTTATTTGCTCGTAGCCACTCCTTTATTTCGCCTTTTCTGCTTGCCGCGGTAGGTGCTTGGTTTATTTGCTGTGAGTGGTAGCTTGCGTTATCCATGATTATAACGGACGGCTCCTCAAGGTTAAGCAACATTGTCCTGAACCACTCCGTGAAACCTTCGGCGGTCATTTCGGTGTGGTAGTCTTCATTTTTGGACTTCGTGGCACGAAATATCCATTTCGCATTAGGTAGAAATCCATACTTTCAGCAGCCGGCATGACAAACTATGAGTCTACTCCCCTTTCAAATTTTTTTTTTCAAGCCGCCTTCTCCATCTTTATCAACCCAAACACGTTTACGGCAGTGATTTTGGTTCACCCACGTTACATCTAAATAAATTCTTGGACGAGTGTCATGGGTGTCTTTCAAAACTTTTAGCTTTCTTAGGAACTGCAATCTTGCGCAAACAATATCGTTTCTCTCCATCAGTTTGGCACGCCCATCCGGTGCCACTGTATATTTGTACCCCAATTCTATGAGGATTTTTGTACCCTAATTCTATGAGGATATTAGTTCCAACAGGAACAATATTATTTTTGCAAAAACTCTCCATTATGTCACGACACGATGAAAGTTCAAACGGTTATAATAAGAAAATAAAAATGTAACGGTATTTATTTATACATGATTACTGTTTGTCAACTATAATATATTATATATATATAGTCACACCACCAGGCGCTATCGGTGAGTCATTATTTTTATCGATAACGTGCATGCGCACGCGCCGAGTGCTCGCAACACTAAAACAGAACAATAGCTCCGATGATTTATGATCCTGAGCGCAGCGATAATAGCTATAATAAGTCTTATAAAAACAAGTAGGTATTTAAATGACAAAGAACCAGTCGATCGCAGCTGCTTCGAAAAATAAGACAAGTTTCCTTCTTTTTTATATAAAAAATAAAGTAAAAAGACAGTTAAACTTATAAATAAAAATGAAGTTCCTCTTGATGCTAATTCTGGCTCTAGTGGCTACAGCAACCGCAGTATTAGCACCAAACAGTACAGTACCGACATTGAAACCAGATAATACATTTAGGACTGTGATTAATGGTGGGTATTGCCCAGAAGGAACCGTTAAACAACATGATGGAAGATGCGTAAGTAAAGTACCTAATATTATGGGCCCGATCCTAATATTACGCTCTAATTTTAATTTAAAAACCATACGTCCCTTCCACGTTCTTAAGAACGAAAAGGGACAGGTGATTGTCTACATAAATTTAGAGACGTCAAACATAGCGCTACGGGCTGATATCATGATGATTATATAGTGATGAAAGAGACTCGAGTCCTTTAGCCGTTTATAATAAGACTCGCCCCTTTTTACAAGACTGTAGCTGTTAGTCTTAACTAATATGACTCAGTCGGTTAACGTATAAGACTAGAGACTAAAACAACTTAAAAGCTTAAGCGACTGCAGTCCTTTACAAAAGAACTGGCGCTGTTAAATAATTGTAATTATAAATAAATATAATTGTAATTATAAAAAATAAATAAAAATGAAGCATCAACACACGCCTTACTGTCCCGCAAGTCCGGTGAAGCTTGATCCGTCGTACCTTTTCGACTCAAGCATAGGTTAATACAAAAAAAAAAAAAAAAAGTCTTTACTTCTCTCAACTCCCCCCTCAGTCTTTTAAGTCCTTTAAGCTGTTTAAGTAACGGCTCAGTCTTTCAAGTTAAAAGACTCGACTAAAAAGGCTAGTCTGACTAAAGGTTGGGGACTAAAAGACTGAGTCAGTCGTGAGGCGTCAAAAATAAGGCGAGTCTTTATTAAAAGCCTTAAAAGACTAAGTCTCTTTCATTACTATGATTATATGAATGTGTTACACATCACTAACACAATACTTGTATGAATGATAATTATACTTTTTTACACCCTGTATACAATACTTTGTGCATAAAGGGACATAAATTAACTTATGAGGTGTTAACGAAATATTCTTTTATAATTTATTTTTCTTCTTTTTTTAGGGATAGGAGAAAGAAAAGGCTGTTGTTTTTGTTGACGTCTCAGATCGCATAACTGCCTTAATTTTGAACTTCGACTTATATTTTTAGAAGTCATAAGGGGATAATATTTTAGTTAATATAACATACTACACTAACAAAAAACATGTAATGTATTTAACAAACTTCTTCTAACAATTTTAATTTCGCATTAATTTTATCCAAACTTTGTATGTTTGAAATAAATAATAAAATTTTATACCATTTTTCCGTAGTTTAAATTATTTTCTTTACAAAAATGAGCTAGCCCTAAATTAGGGCAAAAATGTCTAGACTAGATAGACTATCATATTTATATACCGTTACTTTTTAAATATCAAAAACATAAAAAGGGTTATTTTATTTTATGTTTTAACATCCGCCCAAAAGTGACTTTCCATGTAAAAAAAAATCATATCACGTCCATTTTCGGAAAATTTAATCTCAATCAGTCTAGTTGTTTCGGCTGATGATAAAGAACTTCGTAGAGTTCATAGGAAGACTTTTCACGTGATTTTATTACGTGCTATTAGTGTACAATGTAACTAGTCGAGGCACGTCGAGGCTTTATTTATTTTTTCAAACGGGTTGAATTTATTGGTTTTAATTGTGCTGGTTCGATTTATATGTAGTTTAATTTTAAGTTATTTGAACCTTGTCATAATAAACGAAGTTTTTGTAAATTAGCGGTGAAAAATAACACATAATGCGGGCACGACGTCGAAAGGAATACAGCTAGTTTATCCCTTTTAATATTTTAACGTGAAAGTGACTCTGTCTGTCTGTTTGTTACGCTTTCATGCCAAAACCAATAAACCGATTTTGGTGAAACTTGATTTTGGTGGTAAATACCTCATTCCCACGGGAAAGACTGATAACGTGGGTGGAGCCGCAGAGCGAAAGGTAAGTACTTAATAGATAAACACACAATTATACAAACACACTTTTAAGGAAAATACATAGTAAATTATTTTAGTCCCTTACAATGGTTATCGTAACCAACAAGATAAGTGAAGTAAATGGTTATAGAATATTATTAGTCCTTCATAGGCATATAAGTTCATAAATGTGGAAGACTCTATCGAAACAACTGCTTTAAGCAACAATAAGTTACCTGAATTCTTGATCCTGAAATAAAATAAAATATGAAGTTTATTTTGATTGTAATTCTGGCAATGGTCGCTATGGCAACTTGTGTATTAGCACAAAATACTCCATTACCATATTATGGAAAATATGAATCTAGAATTATTGTTGCTGGTGGGTGGTGCCCGGGGGGAGGCAGAAAACCTAATGGAAGATGCGTAAGTAAAATAACATCACACGAATGTTTGCCCTGGGCGGGATTCGAACCCGCGATTCTGTGTACTACCAAGACTACCAACCAGGCTATACGCTCTAACTTAAATATAAATTGTATTACGTTCTTCTATCGTATCTAATAACGAAAAGGAGATATTTTCAATTTAAATTTAGAGATTATCATTAACATACTCGTACATATTATATTTAAGGCGCAGATATTACACTAGTTTAGGGTGATTGCGAAATCATCCCACTCAAAATAAACCATGACTATTTGATTTGATTAAAATTTGATTAAAATAAAGCTTGTAAAATGGAATATCACTCAAATATTCCCACAGAAAAATCTAGAAATTAAGGCAAGCAGGAAAGTACTTTTTATTATGGTGCCCAATATTTTTTTATACTTATTTGAGCACATCAAAATGTTCTTTTATATAATTTATATTTCTTCTTTTTTTAGTGATTACGTGATGGGCGGAGAAGAAATAAAAAATGGCTGTTTGTAGACTTTATAGATCGCATTACTGTCTAATTTTACTTTGAACTTGGACTTTATTAAATACTAAAATACTTAATAAAATATGAAATGTTTCAACAAACTTCTTATAACAGTTTTCAGTTAAAACTAATTTTATCCAAATAATGTAATATGTTTGAAATAAATGATGCTTGCTTACAAATTTTCTGCTTTTTTAATTCTTTTTTGTAACAAAGTTGCCAAATTAGGCCAAAAAGGTTTATAATAAATACTATTATTTTATTATATTTCTGAGCAGGTCTTTTCACGATATTTTTTCATAATCGTAAAAGTATCGAATTATGACAATATGAATTCAAAAATGAAAATAATATTGTATGTACAGAAGCCAGCATATGCGGTTGGACATTCGCATACGAAATTCACTCCTACCGCTACGGAATACGGGCGTTCTCAAGGTCAACATGTCCAGCCGCATGTGCTGGCTACTGTACATGGCTTACCGTGATTGAACCTGAGCCCCGCTGCCTGGTTAAACTATGTTTGAAGAAATAATACTTACCTATTCAAAGTGTGAAAAACAATTTTGATCCACTACCCACCTGCCAAGTGTGAGGATTATGAAGTACTGTGTTAAGACTGAGTTATCCATAAAATTGTAAAGAATTTTTTAAAACACATAATCTATTAAATAAAAATGAATTGCTGTTCGTTAGTCTGCTTAAAACTCGAGAACGGCTGAACCGATTTGGCTAATTTTGGTCTTGAAATATTCATGAAAGTCCAGGGAAGGTTTAAAAGGTAAGAAAAAAAAACTACGCGGGCGTATAGCCGCGGGCGGACAGATAGTAATATAATAAAAATAATTATACTTATACTATTATATGGGTGTCAGACTAAAGATCTTTCGGCGAACCGTGCCGTCGTCGATTTAAAAATGTGTCGTACTAAGCAATTTTTCATTTTACCGATAATCGATAAACAATGATTTCTGTTTATGAAATAACATTTTAAAACCCCCGCTACAAAACTGTTACTTGATCCTTTCAACAACTAGAAATGAGCTGATAATCTTCAAATGGCTGAACATATTTTCACATGGCTGAACACTCTCGATTGTGACACCTTACAAACAAAAAAAAACTAGATCAAAATCGGAGCATCCGTTTAGGAGCTACGATGCCACAGACAGACAGACACACACGTCAAACTTATAACACCCGTCTTTTTCGTCGGGGGTTACTACGAATGGTATCGGTTTAGGGTAATTCTGGATATGATTCGGGACTCATTTTACGCCGAGGCATCCTAGTACTATTATATATTCTGTGGCCGAGGCAACCTCGTCGTGGCTTGATTATTATTTAGTGTAAAATTTGTTTGACAATTAAGTGAATGCGACAATAATGCACGTTGTTATAAAACACTAGATACTTACTGGCTATTTCCTGTCATCGAGAAGGAAACATTCTTTCACGTTTTCTGTATTTTTTTTCCGAACTGCGTAAAATTTTTGTTAGTTTAATTCACGTGGACATCATACTGTCATACTAGTCATATATCATACTAAAATTATAAAGAGGAAAGATTTGTATTTGTGTATTTGTGTATGTGTGTGTGTATGTTTGTAATGAATAAATTCAAAAACTACTAAACCGATTCCAAAAATTCTTTCACCTATAGAAAGCTACATTCACCCTGAGTAACATGGGCTACCTTTTACCGCGAGGAAATGCCTCATTCCCACGGGAAAAATTGTTAACGCGGGCGGAGTCGCGGCGGTAAGGTATTAATATGAAAAAATTATCACTTCATCACATGATTTTAGTAGTTACGACACGCGTCATAAGTGATACTAACCCTATTTAATTACAAGGACTAAGGTAATTTTTGTCACACATGCCTACTTTTATCATAGGACAGAAAGAAATGAAATCAAATAGTAAGTTATGTATTAATTATATTTGCCATGATAAACAATGTTCAATACTGAATTATATTACTTACATTACGGCAAAATAATTATATTATTAATGAACTATTATTTATAGCCGCAACTGGCATCTCGGTTGTTGGTTCTGTTTCCTAAAAATAATAAAAATAATCTTCATCATCATCATCATCATCTCAGCCTGGACGTCCACTGCTGGACAAAGGCCTGGATAATCTTATTGAGTGACAAAAAAAATCTTAGCTATATAAGGCTTCAATTTTTGTACACGTTTTAAATAATCCATATAGCCTATATATATGTCCCAACCGAGGGACTCGAGCTTACCCTGACTTGGGGTGAACAGGCCTCTGTCAACCACGCTTTCCCAGTGCGGTTTCGTCAACTTCACTCACACAGCTTATAGAATTACTTCGCAGGTGTGTGCAGGTTTCCTCACGATGTTTTCCTTCACCGTAAGAGCATCGAATAAACGTACATATGAATTCGAAAATCGAAAACACATTGGTAACGTGCCGAGGTTCGAACCCGCGAACTTCCGAATGGAAGCCGAACATGAATTCGAAAATAAAAAAAAATTCAATGTATTTTGATGTATAAGCCATATTGTAAAGTTTCTTTAAAAATTAAAATCTATTCAGTAATTTTTGCGTGAAAGAATAACAAACATCCATCCATAAATTTTCACAAACTTGTTCTGTGGTCCGGTGAAACTTAATTCGTCGTACTTTGCGACACAAGCATAATGTCAATAAAAAAAAAAATTTTCTTTCGCGTTTATAATATTAGTAGAATAACTTACACATTTTCCATTAGGTTTTCTAGTAGTATTGTCGGGGCAAAGTCCTCCATTTATCACAGATATAACCCTATTTCCATCATTTTTTATTTGGTTGGTCACACCATTTCTTTTAGCTTGCATTTGATTGGTCACTGTAACAGCTAAGGCCAGAACAATTTATTAACAAGCACATGAATTTCATTTTAATACTTTTTTTAATATTTAAGAGACGCGTATTGAGTAAACAAAGTAAAGACAATGAATGATCACTTTGTAATTACTAATTACTCATTTTATACTAGCACTACTTAGTACGGTCAATTGTATGTAAGGTAAGCCGAATAGGCACATAGCGATTTTCGACTTTACATAAAGTACATAAGAACTATTTAAAGTCGAAGTGATCAGATTAGCGTGCAATTCACTATACAAGGTATTTACCACAGAATACTGTGACGTGACTGATCCTGGCCTCACGGCACCATATTGTAACGAACCTACCCTATCCTAAGGCACCATCCCTAGGTCTTCCCGGACCTAATTCTATCTAACTAACCTAATGCACTAAATTGTAACGTTTCCCTAGCTTAACGCACTAAAAAGAGCTGAGCAGATTTTGATAGAAAGTTAAATAACTAACTGAATTGTGAATCCTGTGAAAAATAATCCTAGTTTAACCGTAACAAATTGTAACCATCCCGACAATGGTTAAAATGTATGGAAATTGGTAAGTAAAATAGTAAATAAGTAAAAATGTGATATGTTAATGATAATATGGCCAGTGATTCGTCAAGTGATAGGACTCTACGTTGTGTGTGAAGCAACCCAGAATAATGTGAGAGCTATTACCAGATAAGAACTCTAAATAGGTACTATACGACTAACTTGAACGCTTATAATGTACAGTAAAACAAGAGACATCATAGATGGTAAGTATGTAAACTTTTATGTAAATCTTAGGTTTGAATTTAATATTATAACTTCAGTCAAGACCCCAAATAACTTGTGAAGATGCTATTACTTTATTTTAATGCAAAAGAACCTTTCAGTATAACTTTATCAAGAATGAAGTATTCTATAAGAAGCAAAAGTTTATAAGTAACCTGAATGAATGTAGTATGTATAGCATAATGAAAAGAGACATATTTACTTAATAAATTTATAGAATACAGCTAGGTAATAATTTATTTATAGTAAAATAGAGGGTAGTTAAATCTCAATATTGTGACTCAAATTCTACTAAGAAAACAATATGACAAATTTTGCAAAATTTACAAGAAGAATTTAGTGTATATTATTTGTTAATTAGGTATGTGGTTATTGACCTAAATAATTTAATATTTGCTATTTGCTTTCTAAAGATTTAGGTAAGTAAGGTAGATTGAGAAAATTATGACAAAGGAAATGAAAACTGAATTAAGTTATAGAAAGAATAAAATGATGAATTTACTTGAATTTATGGACTATTTTATGGATTATGATAATAGGTGATTATAGAAATACCTAGCTGTTGGATTACCTTTTAGGCAAGCAAGTACACAAAATAAAAGTAGGTAAATATGAAAAAATATTAAACATACCCGGCATCCGGTGTACTTAGAGCCTGGCTGCTCCCTCTGCTACCCTAATGATGCGCCATCAGGTCTCCTACTTTGTCTATACTACTCAAGTATATTGTACCACCTGTAAATTTAAGAGGAGTATGATTTCGGTGTTTCCACATATATACGGGAGCTGTGAAAGGATAGGAAAGGTTAAAATAGGAGAATAGGTTCATTAAATTATAAAAATTATACCGAAATAGTAGGTCACTGATCTTGAGTGCACTCATTCTTCATGACCTGTGAAAATACACATTTTGTAAAGCAGATCATAGAAAATAGAGAGAGAGAGGATATTTGGAGAAATATATACATAAATAGATAGAATAAATATTTGGAAGAAAATTATTATAGGTAGGTAATCGTGTCACACCAAAATCCACTTAGTACTTAGTACTACTTAGTACTTAGCTTTCAATTTTTGTAGAATCCCGAAGTGTCCCGAAGTCTGCAACCACTCACACGACGATTCGCCTGCACTTTAAGTACTAAACTATTTTTCTACATTTTTCTAAATTTAAATTTACTTTATCAAACTTTTTAACAAGAACGCGTTGTTTCTCGGAGTCTTCAAAATTCAAAATGGACGAATTACTTTGTAGTTCGTTGCTTGCCCACCAGGTAAAAGTAGCATAATACATAATAAACTACTTAGAGATTAAATAATAGAATTTCATGAAATAAATTAAATAATTTCGGAATTATTTTATAAAATATTTTTGTCTAATTTAATGTCTATTTACTATAAAATATAACTAAAGGTGTCGAA
This sequence comes from Teleiodes luculella, assembly GCA_948473455.1. Classification (NCBI taxonomy): domain Eukaryota; kingdom Metazoa; phylum Arthropoda; class Insecta; order Lepidoptera; family Gelechiidae; genus Teleiodes; species Teleiodes luculella. Next base: position 1,489,276 of record OX419605.1, read on the forward strand.
TTTGTTACTTCCTGTTCAAAAATAGACTTGCGAATATTTGTATGACGACTGGCGCCATCTACCGTCAAATTGATGAAGCTATTCCTAAACTAGCGGAAGATTAACTTTTTTTTTTTTTTATGGCACTAGAAAAGGCTAACTTTTCCCTACAGATATTCAACTTTTCTTTGGGAAATTGAATGCACGGGGCAGGCCAAGCAAGCCTGTCTCGGTACATCCAACCCCCTTGAAAATGATAAAGTGAATGAATGAATAAATGAATGAATCGAGTCATTTCCAACCCCAAGTTAAGATTTTCAATTTTACAAAAATGTACCCTTTTATATATTCTAATATTACAGTATTTAATTTGAGAATAGTGATTAAAAGAAATATCAAAAGTAAAGAAAAGTTATCATAAAGATTATTTAGAATCAGAGACTTTGTGAAGTTTGAGAAAGAAAACGAACCTCAAACACACTCAACTAGATCACAATTTGCTTATTTCGTTATGTTGCAGATTTCAACCAATAGAAAAAAATAAATATTAATAACACTCTCTGTTAAGTTGGCAAAAATACTTAAATTATGAATGCATTATTTCCGAATCAAATATCTGAATAAAATGTTAAATTTTAAACAAGACTAATCAATCATTTAAATTATACAATTAACTGGTTCAATTTCCTTGAACTGAATTAATTTTAAGCTTTGTCTGAACTGACAAACAAGTAAGATGACGCAGGTGACGCTACATGAACATTCCCCGTCAAGCCGGCTTTATCACTTCACAAGAATCTCTTACTCCAACAGACTCTAATTTTACTCTATATGACAAAGATTCACTCTGGATTCACTCATAATACTTTACTTAGGAATAAGAAAAGATACTATGTTTTAATTATACTTCCAACTAAGAAATATGTGATGTAAAAGTAAGTTTCCAAGGAACTATTTCCATTATTATAAACCATTCACTCCTGTTTGGTAGGTATATTGATTTATCTTATCTGCCAGAGAGTTTACTAAAAACAATTTGATCTATTATCAAAGTGACTAGAATTCACAAAATAAGACTGAACTTTGTTTACTGAAAGTGACTTTCTTAGATTGTCCTACCCACTTTACTCTGTAAATCAATCATGTTTCTAACTAGAATCATTGGATTTAAATGCTTTAACCAGAATGTAATACTACCTTAGCAATTCTGTACTGATTCAAGTAGCCATTCTAATCCTCACGGTATGGAAATTAATCTACAGAACTGCTTTTAGCTTATCCAAACCAGAACTGAACTCAACAATAGTAGGTTTATTGATTTTAAGATATCTTAAGAAACATGTCTGAATTTTACAAATCAAGGCAATAGGCAAGATGGCTCCTTTGACCTAGATGTTAGGTATTTTCACAAAATTATGATTTGATAAAATAGTATCCACTTCATTTAATTTTCATAGAATTTAGCTAAATAATGGGCAGACAAAATTACTTCAAAGGAGTTAATATAGTGCTACCGGGTATATAGTTAATATAGTACTGGGTTCCCTCTAATATGGTTGAGCCCGGCGATGGCTGTCCCATACGTCAAACCCGTGAACGTGGTGCTGCTTGGGGGGACTGGTCTGCTCTAGTCGATTGCCGATTGTTTTATTGTTTGTATAGTTTAGTTTTTCTACTTTGACTGGTTGCCTTCCTTTAATTTCATATTTCGGCTGCACTCTTTGTTATATTAATCAAATTGTATAAAATAATAATTACCTATGTAAAAATATTTTGAAAAGATGCAACGCCTGTGGAGTTTCTTCCGGCGGGTTCTTCTCCACAGAAGACAGCCAAATTGTGAACCCGCCCTGACGTCAAAAAATGATTTGTGAAGTCTTACTTTGAATAAACACTATTTGACTTTGACTTTGACTTGCTATAATAAAGGAAAATGTAATAGTTATGTTAAAGATTTAATGTGGAACTTGAGAAGGAATACGAGCCCCATAGCACGCCCGGCTTCCGTCATACTCAACCAGAATAAAAATCGCTTATTTTATTGTATTGTTACGAATTTTATCCAATGAATAATATAACAACATTCTTTGTTAAGTAGGTGAGGTATCTACCTTATAAGATTTTACTAGATTACTTCAGTAAGATGGTACAAACTATTTAGACTAAATTTTATCTATGAAGATCAATATTCTATCGTGAAAGTTACTAAGTTAATTATAATTATACTTGTACTTGTCCGGACAAGCAAAACTAGTGAAGTTACAAATATGTTCCCCCAGCACGCAACTCAGCTGGCTTCTCATCTCCACAAGTTTGCCTTTACAAGAGACTCTAATTTTACAGCTCATCCCTGATTTAGGTAGGTACTGTGAGAAAAACTAATAAACAAGTCAGCTCCTTTAATTGTAGAACTTTCTAAAATAATTTATGAAATGTTTTCAATTAAGTACTTCGTAAAAACATAAGGTTTATTATTTTTAACTAGGTAAATATTACTTTTACATATTAAAAGAAAATAAGATTGATTCCTATTTTTCTCCAGCCCAACAAACTCAATGTAGAATTTATAAAATGCAAATACTCGTAAATATTATTTTGCCTTTAATTAAAGAGCTTCTGTTTTCTGAAATGATTAATGCAGAAATTCCAATCCACATGGTATGGAAATTATTCTACAGGACTGCTTTTTGCTCATCCAAATCACACCAGATCACCAACTATTATTTTTACACAAAACTCTTTATATTATTTTTAAAGTAAGTATGTTGTGTAGAATTGAGCCTGTTTAGCCAAATCAAACAACAATCAATCATTATTCTTGAATTGAACTTGATAGTTTCTACTTCAAGTTTTTATAATGAACAATACAAAATAGTCTATTTCTATTTTTGTTGAAATTAAATGGGTCCTCTGTTTTAAGAGTAAGTAAGCAACACTGTATTGCAACACAGAATTATCTTTTTGATCTTTAAAATATTATATTGTAAGGTAGGTACATGAGAAAAGCTTTTTTTTTCATAATATTAACAAAATACTAACTCTCCAGTTAAATTAAAATGTCTTTTGTGTGTGTGTGTAAAATGATCAAACACAAATTGAGTTCCAGAGTCCGGATCTAGATTCAAGATCATTGACCATCTGTCACGATGAACTGAGGAATCCACCAAGCTAAGAGCTTACACCATAATAAAGGTATTTGGTTGTGAGCCAAAAAGACTAGAAGAGTCCTACATAGATTAAAATACAACCAATACTCTTTTATATTCTGATTTGTAGAAGTATTTCAACTAAGCATCCATTTTATAATGCAAACATCTCTGCGCTAAGAGCAGATAAATAGTTATGATGAGCCATGAAGATCTCACTCAAAACCATTTCCAAACTCCTTCTTTCTTCAAGTTGGCTGATTTCATGTTAATACTATACCCAAGGAATAGGAAGAATTAAACTTTTTATACATGGTAATTTTTTCTTGCAAATACAATATTAAGGTGAGTAGTATAATATTACTCCATTTATTACTTTACTTTGGCCCAATTTTCATATGGTCACAAAATTATTAGAAGTCTGATAACTACTATATGTCTGTATAAGGTAAACTAAAAGACTATAACATTTAGTTACATAAAAGAAGGTCGTTACATACATACACATACATAAAGTCACGCCTCATTCCCGGAAGGGTAGGCAGAGACCACTTCCTTCCGAAGATCGTTACACCTTATTTAATTCAATTCCAAATTTAACTTTAATTTTCTTTCGTGAATTAACATCAAGTTAGACGTCTTCGTAGCTTAGCCGGTAGTACGGCTGCCTACGAAGTACAAGGTCGCGGGTTCGAATCCTGCCCAGAACAAACATTCGTGTGATAGGCAACTGTGTTTGGATGTTGCTCGTTTACATATGTACGTATACCAGCCGTCCGACACTTATAGTACAGACTCTTTCTACTTTGGGGTCAGATAGCCAGGTGTGAGATGTCCCAAATATTTTATTTATTTAAGTTTATTTCTTCCTTCTCAACTCAAGATAGATAGTATAGTGTGGAGAAGGCCAGCCGAACAGCGGGTGCTCTGCGTGTAGAGTATAGAGTTTTATGAGGCATCAGTATTAGCACTGTATGACTTCCTGTCTTAACCTAACTCCAAATCCTCATAGAAACTCTCTTTTGAAAAGTGTAGTGTTTTAACACGGAAAAGTTAGTATTTCAGTCCAACAAATAGGAACCTTTAACAGAACCAGAGCCCTCTAACTCATCGCAAAATATAACTTGTCATGCTATAAAAAATATTTAAAATAAATAAATATATATACTCATTTATAAAATAAATAAACTCGAAGATAAAAATACGATTTTGCATTCAAACCACACTTATTTCCACACACATTCCTTTTCTTTTCATTCTTCCTCATTCTCTTTTTCACGCAACTCAAGTTCCGTTAAAAATCTCTTCTACTTTTTTAGGACTTATTGATTTAAAATGATAGTCATTTAACCACAATTTTTGATGAAGAAACTATTTTTCATATTTCACAGTGTATAAATGATAAATTTAGCAAAGAACATTGCGAGGACCCAACCTCAACATACCTACTAATGCATATTTAGCAAAAATATTATTAGGTATTTATTTTAGTACAAAAAATATCAACACAAAACTTTTCTGGGTTTTGAAAGTCATTAATTTCGAAACAGAGCTTACTCGTCTATATGTTCATCTCAATATCAAATCGCATCATTTTAAAATTTCCATGATAAAAATCACATAAGTCAGATAATTTAATGTTTTTTTGACAAAAGCTAAAACAAACAACCCCCATTTTATTATTTCTTTAAATAGGTCTCAATTATTTAAACCACCATTGAATTTATTTCTAACGGTTTTTTTTTCAAATAAATAAAGTCAAAGAAATGTTTTATGTCATTTCAAAGAACACTATCTCTATCTCATTTCTTTTTCGTAAAATGGAACAATCTCATTCTAAAGTAGTTGACAAAACTATCCGTTATCAGCTAATATTATCCTCACCGTGGCGTACCTACGCGACTATCCTGAATAAAACTATTTTATTTTTCCCAACCCCCAGTTAAATAAACCGCTAAAATGTTAAAGCGTTGCATAGCAAAACTTTCATTAGATAATACTTTAATATTAGTAAAACTAAAAGTCCATCTCTTTCTATGAGATATTGTTCGAAATTAATTCAATGTGTAATAATATAAACTATTTTTTATTTAAACTCAACAACGCCCCAATTAATCAACCTTACAAATCCTTTTTGATTCTCTTAGTAAAATACGAATGTGTACGCACATTTAATTTTATGTCTACCTACTCAAACAGAACCACAATGAAAATTATTGAATTCATATTGTATGATAACCCCGTTATGATAACTCAAAAAGGGTTAAAGTTTGTTTTAACCAAATAATTTTTATTTCCGCTTTAGAAAATATCTACCCACAATAGATTCTAACCCACCAGCAATAGCACTCACATCGTCTCCATTTTACGGCAACAAATTGTGACTAATCGGTACAATAGTAAGTACTATCATAGTCACTCAACCCCCCTTTTAATATTAGTTAAACTTAAAATTGTATAATCTGTAGGTACATACAAAAATATTTTCATTATTATTATTTATTTATTTATTTTTTGAAAGTTTCTTTCTCAACTTACCTACACGTTTTTAAATGTAAAACTTGACTCTAGCACAAGGAAGATACAAAGTTGACTAGTGCCATCAACGTATAAATAAAATAAAAAAAAGAATAACCAATGCATAATCACAAGCATAACCAACGTCTAGGCGGTACGCGATAAACTCTTTTCATTTCTATGAATAATGTTCTCTTTTTTTTTTCACTGGTTTTGTTCATTTACTTTTTCAAACAATAAAATTTATGGAAAATAACATATGATCAGGCTGTACGGCTCGGTATTATTGCCTTTCCCATGCCTTTCCATTTCTCTTTAAGAAAAATGTTGAAGAACATAACAAAGTCAATTTCACGTTAATTTTTTTCGTGTAGGTAATTTAGAATAAACTATTATTTGCAGGATTACAGAAGGTGAGTTTACATAAATAATACAAATTAAATTGATCTACGTACTATTAAGAAAACATTTTGTCAAAGTTTAGTTTTAACCGTAAAATGTTTTCATTGGAAAACTTCAATGAATCGACAAAGAAATTTCAAGTAAAAACCTTTTGTTTCACTTGTTTTAGCTATAAACTGAAACTTTCAGATAATCTCCATCGCTTTTTCATGCTACTAGCTAAGTATTAATCTACTTTTAACCTTATTTTTCAGAACAAAACAAAGAGAAACACAGCAATAAAACTCTTCAAGAAGAACGTCCGTCCAGATCCGGCCAAGCTCAATGAACTAGAGCTTCATGAACTTTTCTCAAGAAACAAGAAAATAGTGAAAATTGAACAAACTGTGATGTTAATTAGTGAATGTGAATTGTTGTTTACGTTTATATATTCTAAGTTTAATATAAATTAATTAAAACTGGTAAGTAAGCAGTGTTTTGTTTTATTTGTATCTGCTTTTACAAAACTGAAAGTAAACTATGCTTTGCAAAAAATTTAATTTCATAGTAAACTAGTCAAAATCCTTCTATGTACAGAAAAGTGGTTCTATATAAATTATATGAAAGTTTGATAATAGACAGATTAAACTCAAATACCTCAGAATAATAATATTATGTAAAATTATCAATAAATATAGACGGACAGAATCAAAATTGATATTGAACTAATAAGATTCTAATAAGTTAACAGATAATAAAATAACATTCTAGTGAAAAGCACTAGACATAGTAGGTAATGAATAGAAAACAATCTAAGCTCAACTTTAAAATACTGATCATCGCAAACCAATTAAACTGTTATCCACAGTCACGGAACCAAATAAACCGTGCTGTCTTTGATAGATCTAGCTAGGAACACAAATCCTGGTTCACGGAAACCAATGTACCGTTATACTGGTCACGGCCACCACATTGTGACGTGACTGATCCTGGCCTCACGGCACCATATTGTAACGAACCTACCCTATCCTAAGGCACCATCCCTAGGTCTTCCCGGACCTAATTCTATCTAACTAACCTAATGCACTAAATTGTAACGTTTCCCTAGCTTAACGCACTAAAAAGAGCTGAGCAGATTTTGATAGAAAGTTAAATAACTAACTGAATTGTGAATCCTGTGAAAAATAATCCTAGTTTAACCGTAACAAATTGTAACCATCCCGACAATGGTTAAAATGTATGGAAATTGGTAAGTAAAATAGTAAATAAGTAAAAATGTGATATGTTAATGATAATATGGCCAGTGATTCGTCAAGTGATAGGACTCTACGTTGTGTGTGAAGCAACCCAGAATAATGTGAGAGCTATTACCAGATAAGAACTCTAAATAGGTACTATACGACTAACTTGAACGCTTATAATGTACAGTAAAACAAGAGACATCATAGATGGTAAGTATGTAAACTTTTATGTAAATCTTAGGTTTGAATTTAATATTATAACTTCAGTCAAGACCCCAAATAACTTGTGAAGATGCTATTACTTTATTTTAATGCAAAAGAACCTTTCAGTATAACTTTATCAAGAATGAAGTATTCTATAAGAAGCAAAAGTTTATAAGTAACCTGAATGAATGTAGTATGTATAGCATAATGAAAAGAGACATATTTACTTAATAAATTTATAGAATACAGCTAGGTAATAATTTATTTATAGTAAAATAGAGGGTAGTTAAATCTCAATATTGTGACTCAAATTCTACTAAGAAAACAATATGACAAATTTTGCAAAATTTACAAGAAGAATTTAGTGTATATTATTTGTTAATTAGGTATGTGGTTATTGACCTAAATAATTTAATATTTGCTATTTGCTTTCTAAAGATTTAGGTAAGTAAGGTAGATTGAGAAAATTATGACAAAGGAAATGAAAACTGAATTAAGTTATAGAAAGAATAAAATGATGAATTTACTTGAATTTATGGACTATTTTATGGATTATGATAATAGGTGATTATAGAAATACCTAGCTGTTGGATTACCTTTTAGGCAAGCAAGTACACAAAATAAAAGTAGGTAAATATGAAAAAATATTAAACATACCCGGCATCCGGTGTACTTAGAGCCTGGCTGCTCCCTCTGCTACCCTAATGATGCGCCATCAGGTCTCCTACTTTGTCTATACTACTCAAGTATATTGTACCACCTGTAAATTTAAGAGGAGTATGATTTCGGTGTTTCCACATATATACGGGAGCTGTGAAAGGATAGGAAAGGTTAAAATAGGAGAATAGGTTCATTAAATTATAAAAATTATACCGAAATAGTAGGTCACTGATCTTGAGTGCACTCAGTCTTCATGACCTGTGAAAATACACATTTTGTAAAGCAGATCATAGAAAATAGAGAGAGAGAGGATATTTGGAGAAATATATACATAAATAGATAGAATAAATATTTGGAAGAAAATTATTATAGGTAGGTAATCGTGTCACACCAAAATCCACTTAGTACTTAGTACTACTTAGTACTTAGCTTTCAATTTTTGTAGAATCCCGAAGTGTCCCGAAGTCTGCAACCACTCACACGACGATTCGCCTGCACTTTAAGTACTAAACTATTTTTCTACATTTTTCTAAATTTAAATTTACTTTATCAAACTTTTTAACAAGAACGCGTTGTTTCTCGGAGTCTTCAAAATTCAAAATGGACGAATTACTTTGTAGTTCGTTGCTTGCCCACCAGGTAAAAGTAGCATAATACATAATAAACTACTTAGAGATTAAATAATAGAATTTCATGAAATAAATTAAATAATTTCGGAATTATTTTATAAAATATTTTTGTCTAATTTAATGTCTATTTACTATAAAATATAACTAAAGGTGTCGAATTTGTTACTTCCTGTTCAAAAATAGACTTGCGAATATTTGTATGACGACTGGCGCCATCTACCGTCAAATTGATGAAGCTATTCCTAAACTAGCGGAAGATTAACTTTTTTTTTTTTTTTATGGCACTAGAAAAGGCTAACTTTTCCCTACAGATATTCAACTTTTCTTTGGGAAATTGAATGCACGGGGCAGGCCAAGCAAGCCTGTCTCGGTACAATACCTAACAGGCGATTCCCAGCCGCAATATTTACCCGATTGCTGAAGGAGGTTTAAGTTATTAGAGTGTATCTAAGTATGTTTAATGTAAGTATAATTCTTTAGCACGCTATGTAACCTAAACAATTTGATGGATTTTAAAATGAAAGGTATTAAATTCATCTTAAACGCGAGTCCCACCGAGTATTATCTAATTAAAAAAAAAACCATTAACAGTTCATTTAGCTTGAAATTAAGGTAAAAAATAGGCGTTAGTCGACCACGCTGGCCCAGACCGGGTTGGTCAACTTCACATACAACCTTCGAATTACTTCGCAGGTGTGTGCAGGTTTCCCCACGAAGTTTTCATTCTCGGTAAAAGCATCCAGTAAACGTACAAATGAATTCACAAATCAAAAACACATAATTAAACTTATATTATGTTTGAACGTATTTTGAAATGAGCAATCGTAAAAAAATTAACGCAGTCGGTTTCCTCTGTTTTTCTTACAAAAATCAGATAGTTAGTTATTTTGATTTGTGGTATTCAATTATGACAAAATGGGTTGTTTACCTCTTTGTATGATGTCGCTAAAGAAGAATTTGTTGAGGTGTAGCAGACTGGACGGACTTCGACTAAAAAATAAAAAATAAATAATGTAAATTATATTAATTGAGGAGTGATGAGAGAGAAGAATGAGGCATTTTCCCGCGATAAAAGGAAGCCTATGTTACTCAGGGTGAATGTAGCTTTCTAATGGTGAAAGAATCTTTGAAGTCGGTTTAGTAGTTTTTTGTTTATTCATTACAAACATACACACACACACACACACAAAAATACAAATCTTTCCTCTTTATAATATTAGTATGATTACTTTCTTTAGCAGTCTGATGTTAAGTGAATCATTTTATTTTAACCATACAATACTTACCCTAATAAGTTATCTAAGTATACAAAAATAGTATCATTCAATTTAGTGTAGCCGTTCTGAAGTGATAAATGAGCGTACATACAATGTATGCAATATGTCATATTGCAATTTTTTATTATATGTAATACAATTTTCATTGATAGATGTTTATTAAATTATTTCCTTTCTAATGATCCAATCAAACTAGGGAAAGTCTTAGTGCAATTAGGATTCGAACCTGGAGCCTCTGTAATATTATGAGACAAGCGTTAAAACCACTGAGCCACGGAGGTTCTTTAAAGGTAATATAGCAACGTTATAATTAGTAGTATTGTTTGCCAAATATACTTAATTACATTGCCTCGCTCTCCCCACAATTTATGTGTTCCTATTTGTTTTATTGTCCTAGAGTAGGCAACATTAATCATTATTATTATTATTATTATGCGGCACGTCACGAATGTTACAATGTATTTCGCTACATTTGCCTCGTAGCCTAGTTGGTAGTACGTCTGCCTACGAAGCATAAGGTTGCGGGTTCGAATCCCGCCTAGAGCACACCCAGGGCAAACATTCGTGTGATGCACTTAAGTTTGCCTTGTATCTGGATGTTGTATATTAATATGTGTATGTATACCAGCTGTCTGACACCTATAGTACAGGCTCTGCCTAATTTGGGGTCAGATGGCCGTGTGTGAGATGTCCCACATATTTATTTATTTGTTATATTTATTTATGCTTTTTTATGGACGGTAATACATTTCCGTGGTAAATTGTAACTTATTTGTGAATGAGACTAACATTTATTTAAATAACGAGAGTTTGGATGTTTGTTTGTGAATTCGTTTTATAGCTTCTTATATGTATAAAACAAAGTCGCTTTCTCTGCCCCTATGTCCCTATGACCCTATGTATGCTTAAATCTTTAAAACTACGCAACGGATTTTGATAAGTTTTTTTTACTAGATAGAATGTTCAAGAGGAAGGTTTATATGTATAACTAGCGACCCGCCCCGGCTCCGCACGGGAAATGGTTATTGGTGGTTATCCTTCAGTATATTATGCATGTATTATACATATAAACCTTCCTCTTGAATCACTCTATCTATTAAAAAAAACCGCATCAAAATCCGTTGCGTAGTTTTAAAGATTTAAGCGTACAAAGGGAGGGACATAGGGACAGAGAAAGCGACTTTATTTTATACTAGCGACCCGCCCCGGCTCCGCACGGGAAAATGGTTATTGTGGGTTATCCTTCAGTATATTATGCATGTATTATACATATAAACCTTCCTCTTGAATCACTCTATCTATTAAAAAAAACCGCATCAAAATCCTTGCGTAGTTTTAAAGATTTAAGCGTACAAAGGGAGGGACATAGGGACATAGGGACAGAGAAAGCGACTTTATTTTATAATATGTAGTGACTATGTAGTGATACATGCATAGTATACTTAAGGATAACCCGGAATAACCATTTTTCGGTGCGGAGCCGGGGCGGGTCGCTAGTTAATGAATAAAAAGAAAAAAAAAAAGAAAAAAAAACTAAAAACAATACAACAAATAAACACAAAAAACAATACAAAAAAATACAATAAACATAAAATCAATAAACTAAGAATATATAAATCTTTAATTTTGATTTTTCTTCGTTTCGTTGTTTTCGTAATATTTTTGTTTTATCAATTGCTTATTTTGATTGATTTAAAAGTAAGTAAGTAAAACGTTTATTGCATTACACCTAGGATGTTGTAAGTACCTACGTAGGTACTACGTACTTGCTTTACACAAGACGCACACATTACATGTGTCATCTCTTGACATAAACATTATGTAAGTAATGAGTATATAGGGCGTCCCACGGCTATGCCACATGAAGGGAAAGTACCAATATTGTAGATAGAGCATTTTACTGAAAGAAGACTTAATTTTATTTCTAAAAACTATGAAAACTGCATTCATACATTTTTTAATAAATACGTTGTTGAACCGGGAATCGAAACCGTAACACAAGAAAAAAAAATCCTGTATTTTTATCATACCGATCGATAGGCTTCATCATAAGGATTATTTTTTGCTAAATAACATAATGTCAGAAATAAAAGGAAGACTATAATTGTATTTTAAAATCTCTTCAACTAAAAGTCCGCCGATTATACATATTATTCGACGATATGCACTAACCTAACTACTTATTTTGCCATGTCATACAAACAGGAAATATTAATTGCTTCGTCATACAATCGCCATAACTATATAACCAATGATGAAATTGCAAAGTCAACACTTGATTTTCATTGTTTGATTGTAAAACGCGTCTTTTAAGCAAAGTAAAAACAATAATAATTTTAAGTAAGGGGTGAAACATTTTATAAAGAAATTTTTTCGTAGCTTAAAAATGAAACTATTGTGGTATTTGGTTATTATTTTAGTGGTTTTAGCTAATACAGTGACCAGTCAAAAGAAACCTACAGATCCGACATCTTATATCATAACTGGGGGGAAATGCCCCAATGGCAGACCCAGAAAGCCAAATGGCAGATGTGTAAGTTATTAAGCAAATAAATGTACTTATTTGTACACAAAAAACTTTTTAACAAAAAATTTTACTGGCGCTGAAAGAACTGAATAGCAAAAAACTCTTTCTGTCTGTCTGTTTGTTACGCTTCCACCCATAAACCACTTAACAGATTTTGATGAAACTTGGTACAGAGATAAAATAGATCTTGAAAATGAACATAGGCTACCTTTAAAAGCGGGAAAATACATAGTTCCCACGGGAAAATCTACATTTAGTCACCATTTTCAGTCATACATTTCTTACTCTTACGGTTGAATTTACTTTTTAAAACTTATATTGTACCAAATTTGAAGTATACACTTTTTAATAAAAAAAGAATTATCAAAGTCAAAATACTCTGTAAAAAGTTATGCGTGGTCCGTCATACATAAAAAAAAAGCGTCAACTGCGAACCTTTTCCGTTTTTTGTCGGTTAAAAATATACATAATATAACTGGTGGCTTGGTAAATACTGAAAAAAACAAAGCTATTGACTGAAAACAGTTTTAAAGTAAAACTTGCACAAGAAAACACAATTTTACCCTTTAGGTTCCATTAGTACAAAAGTACAGTAGGAATCGACTTTAACTGTTGACTGAAAAATCCATGAAGAAAGAAAAAAATATATGCGCCCAGATGGAGTAGTAATCATGCCTATTTGGACGCGTTTTTTTCTTCCTTCATGGAAAAATCTATCAAATACAACAAATAGAAAATCGTCATTTTTGATAGAATGGTTATTTTTTTAACGAAATTTACGGCAAAAGTTTCTAAGCCTCTTAATTTTTTGCCATTGAATACTCATTCATTTTATATTTTTTAGGGATAAAAAATTCTAGTTTCCAGAGGTGTTAAATGACAAGATTACATCAATACATACCCAATGGACATAGAAAAAATCTTCCAAGATCTCAAAAACCAGTGTACCTAGCCTACCACAGTACAGTCAAGAGCAGTACTTAACATTTTGGACTATATACCGATCCTTGTTTGTTAAATAAGGAAAAAATATCGCAATAGGTATGGTTCGGCTTGGCTGGCTGGCTTTTACCCACCTTTTACCTGTACAATGAAATGCTAATAAAATATTACTTTTGTAAAATGGTCTAATTTATTTTTTATATAATTCTATAGCTTTAACTTTATACAAGTCAATACAATCAATGAGTAATAATATTTGATGTTGATATAGCTATATATAAATAAATAAATACATAAATAAGCAATACCTTTTAAGATTTAAACATTTTATATTTCTTTTAGCAACTTGCGCGAAGAAACTTAATGGTGGTTTTAGTTTGACTGATGCCGAATGGCAGAAAATTAGTTTATAAGATAAATACTATACATTATACAAACACACTAGTAAGGAAAATACCTAGGTTTCAACTAACATATTATTTAGTATATTACAACTGAGCCCTTTCACACGATCGATTTTTTTCGGCGTTTTCTTGGCGGAGCGAGATCGCCGCGACTTATTAACCGCCGCGATAACGCCGCGTCTCGCCGCGATACGAAATACCAATATGGTTGTGTTGTGTACACGCCGCGAGCCGTGCTCGCTGCGATTAGAGATTGCAAACCGGGCCCGGCGGGTCCGGCCGGGTTGGCGGCGATTGTTACCGGACCCGGCCGGGTTGAAAAACATACCGGGTTGCAATCTCTAGCTGCGATCTCGCTCCCCCGAGAAATCGCCGAATAAAATCGCTCGTGTGAAAGGGCTCTAACATAGAATACTAATAAGTCTTATAAAAACAATAGGTATTTAAATGACAAAGAACCAGTCGATCGAAGCTGCTTCGAAAAACAAGACAAGTTTCCTTCTTTTCCATAAAAAATAAAGTAAAAAAAAAAAGCAGTTAAACTTATGAATAAAAATGAAGTTCCTCTTGATACTGATTCTGGCGCTAGTGGCTACAGCAACCGGGGTATTAGCACCAAACAATACAGTACCGATAGCGACTTTAAAACCAGATAATAAGTTTGGGTCTGTGATTATTCGTGGCCCATGCCCAGCAGGAACCGTTAGAAAACATAATGGAAGATGCGTAAGTAAAGTAACGTTATGGACCCGATCATTTATATTACAATTACGCTCAAATTTTAATTTAAAAACCATACGTCCCTTTCACGTTAAGAACGAAAAGGGACAGGTGATTGTCAACTTAAATTTAGAGACGTCAAACATAGGGATATGGGCTTAGAGTATAAATAGAAAATTTTCTGGGAGGGAATAGAGCACGCGCATCGCTCCGCTGCATCAATAACATTTTTCTTTTTTGATTTGTTCCTCGAGTCATGTTTTCAACTTAACACTGCACATTTCAAAATATTCTCCTATTAAATTTCTTATTTTCACCGGGAAAAATAATCAGCTCCGATAACCATTTGATACTAAACGAACACGCTGAAGATATTCGAACTGTTCATATCCGTGCTTACGGTTCATACCCGATTAGGCGTACTCTATCCCTCCCAGCATTTTTTCTATTTTATAAGTACTTATTCTCTAAGGGCTATGAGCTTGATATCATGATGATTATATGAATGTGTTACACATAACTAACACACTAACATAAACGATAATTATACTTTTTTAATACCTTGTATACATACAGTACTTTTTGCATAAAGTTAACGAAATATTCTTATATAATTTTTTTTTTTTTTTTAGGGATTGGAGAAAGCAAAGGCTGTGTTGTAGTTTCAGATTGCATAACTGCCTTAATTTTGTACTTCGACTTATATTCTTAGAAGTCATAAGGAGACAGTTTAATTATTATAACAAAAAATATGTAATGTACCTATTTAACAATCTTCTTGTAACAATTTTAATTTTTCATGAATTTTATCCAAACTATGTATGTTTGAAATAAATAATAAAATTGTATAATACCATTTTTCCGAAGTTTAAATTATTTTCTTTACAAAAATGAGCTTGCCCTAAAAGGCAAAAACGTCTAGATAGACTATTATATTGGCTTATCGTGACTTTTTAAATATCCAAAAACATAAAAAGGGTTATTTTAGAATCTAGAGATAATGTAACAATTGTTTATCAGTTTTATTATGTTGCCGAGAATTTACCATCTTTCTGCGGAAGTTACGTTAACGCAGTGTGCTTATGTAAATACTACAACCAATGTAATTTATTTTAGACGAAGCCTTATTACTGAAGAAATGACACGACGACGTGACCACAAATCCACTTTGCTTACTAGAGATTTGCTGGCAGTAGTGCCTGCCCTATCCTACTTATCTACATATTTTATTATTTTTAAACGAAGCGAAAAATTTATAAACAGGACAGGGACCCGTATCGAGAGGTATACGCTATCATACGGTAGGTATCTGGTAAAAAAAACCTATAATAAATTGTAGTTATATTACGCTATTAATTAATCAATAAAGAAATAATTTATTTATTAATAGCGTCTAAGAGCGTAGTCTTTAGTTCAGTGGGGTAAGGGGCATGGGTTAGTTATATAATAATTATAGTTATACTTCATTAAAATTTGACGTCGAAAAGCGATTTGAGAAATCTTGCTTCGAATAAAAACATTTAGACCTTGTTTTTTTTCGCGTCGGTGGCCTAACTGGAAGTTGTTTTACAAACCTTGGCATATACCAATGTGTTTTTGATTTTTGAATTAATATGTACAAAAGCCAGCACATGCGGTTGGACATTCGCGCTACGAAATTCACACCTACCGCTACGTAATACGGGTGCTCTCAAGGTCAACATGTCCAGCCGCATGTGCTGGCTATTATTCGCTGTAAAACTCGGTTATCCCACCTCAACGTTTATTCTACTTATAGTGAAATTAAAACTCGTGATGAAACCTGCACACACCTGCGAAGTAATTCAAAGGTTGTGAACAAGACCCGTTAAAATATATTATAATGTGTACAAAGCGTGAAAACCTCGAAGCTAACATTAGGTTTGTTTCGTCAACAAACTTTGCCTTTTTGTTTTAATTAGTTTTACACAACAGAGAAAACTAAATTAAACAAAAAGCAATGTATTTATTGTTGGTTACCTGGTGTAATGGGTTGCCTGTTAGAAATTGCTACCTTAGCGATAAGGCCACCCATTTGTTCACGTTTATTGTTATGGATTGTTATTACTAGTGTAAAATAAAGTATATTGTATTATGTTCTATAATTACTAATGATATATATTTTTTTGTTACAGGTAAGACTGCAATAACTCAAAAATCTTCATTTATCAGGTTTGCATATTATAGAATAGAGGTATTGAGTTGCCTATAAGTGTCCTGTGTCTATCTATACATACCTTATATGCCAAAACGCGAATGCTATTTAGTACGCTCTTACGCAACGTAATTTCGGCAATATGTGTCGTCAGTAATTCAAATAGTATTAAAGTATAGCGTGTTTAGACGTAGTTTAGACACTAACAGTCCATAAGCATGAGCTGAAAAATCTTCGTTGTTTTTGTTTTTTGGCAAATTTGTTGCAGGATTACCCATTTCAACGTTCCTACAGGTAATGTTACCTTACATCGAAAGTTACACCTTGACGATCCTACAAGTTACCTCGAAAGTTATGTTATGACTAATGATGGTTTTGTCCAGCAGTGGACTGTGAAAAAAACAATTATTATTGCAGCATGGTCTAAGAAAACAAGGTCTAACCGTTAGACCACGTGACTGACACAAGCCTACGTCATTTTGCGCTGTTCATCCTTGTCTATTACACGCATTCGACAAGGATGAATAGGCAAAATGACGTAGAAATGACGTAGGCTCGTGTCAGTCACGTGGTCTAATGGTTAGACCTTATTTTATTAGACCATGTTATTGCAGTATACCAGCTTTAAAAAAAAGCGATATCCCGTGTTCTGCGTGTGTGATTTTTTTAATTAATTCTTGTGAAATAAGCTAATAAAGGCCATTCAAATTTTCTAAATTCTAATTAATTTGAATCCACAAAGTCTTTAGAAAAAATTCAAGACCAATCACACAATGGAAATAAAAAGGGTCAATGCCCTTAAAAGGCTTGAAGGTATCTATAGCTTGGGCCCTCAACAGGGCCCTTACTCAAGTGCTATTAGAGGCCCCGGGCCCTTACTTGAGGAGGCTGACAGGACAGAAAACCTTTCAAATCCTTATTTCTAAGAGTTCTCTGGCGTCTTAGATAAACGATATGAACCGATAAAGGTTGTTATTTTAAGTAATTTGATCGAAATGGTAGGTACTGTAGACAACTACTACAGCCTACAAAGGTTTATATGAAAGAATAGATGAGACTAAACATAGGGATTTGAAAATAGTACATAAAAATGCTAAACAACTGTTTCAGTTTGAAAAAGAAAAAAACAAAAAACAATGGTGAATTGTCACGGGACTGGCTGGTTGATGTGAACCCAAACATCGGTTTGGTAGGCGATTCGGTCACTGAGTTTGGGCCGATTCGACCGAAACAGGAATTTTATCATTTTTAATATTTTTGAGTAGGTGTTTCGGTCAGAAGGTGTTTTTAATGAAAAGTAACGTTAGCAACAAAATATAAAAAACTTTTTTTTCTTTTTATCTATATTTTTTCTTATATACAAACGTAAAAAATTCTACCGTTAGTACTACTTATACCATCCTTGACATGATTTTTTTATTTTTTATTTTTTTCTTTTTTTTCATATTATGAAACGTACCTTAAAGGTACGATAATACGATTGTAAGAAAACATTTTTCTTTTTTGTAAAATTTTTTACATGGTTACTTCCAATACAATAAAAAATGTTTTTTTTTCTTTTATATGTATATAATATCGCTATAAATATAAAAAGAAAACATTTTTTTTTTTTTTTGTTCTTTCATGTAAATATGAAAAAAAATAAAAGCAAGTAATAGAAAGTATAAATACCTATACTTTTTTTTCTGGATACTTTAATTATGTTATGTCTTTATTAGTCATTTCAGTCAATTATATTTGCAAACAATTAGCGTTTTAGCCGCCAGATTTACTTTCAGTTGATTTTTGTCAATATTTATTAACCTCACCTAAGATTTCTGTTGCTGACTATACAAAATTTGCTAAAAAATACCAACTGACCGAAACACCTACTCAAAAATATTAAAAATAATAAAATTCCTGTTTCGGTCGAAGCGGCCCAAACTCAGCGACCGAATCGCCTACCAACCCGAAACATCGAAACTAAAGTTAGTTTGAGATTGCGTCAAGTGGTTTTACAGGTATCTGCTGGATGGCATAGTACCAGATATATCATTAGAATACACACTTTATAAGTGGTACTTAGAGAATAGTTTTCTTTAGTAAATATAGCGTGGCGACCGACGACGCGCTCACCATGGTCGGCTTGCCACGGACACCACGTGAATAATCAGTTTTTCCGTTCGCCTATAAATAAATGTCTCACATCAAAAATAAAAAATATTTTGTGTAAAGGAAATTTTTTGACTTAAATAGTTTTTAATTTACTGTCTTTTGGCAGTTTAGCTCTACAGGGTCACACAATTTTTTAATGAATGGTGTAGAAAACTTAAGCTACCATTTTACATGAGTTCATTATTAAACAATTTCTTAATGTTATTCAAGCAATAGTATGTACCACTGATATAATTTGGATGAAATAAATGTAATTTGGTAACCTACGGTTTATTAAAATAAGATTTAACTCGGTGTCAGAACCGAACTAAGGCAATGTGGGGCCTCGTCCCGTAAAAAAAACTATCGAGGGACCCTTCCTACTATGGCCACTGTGCTATGAGTTCTGTACCCCTACCATGAGTTGCTAACGTAACTTACGCGCTCGATATCGACTACGTAAACGTGCATTTAGTATGGAATTAAAACTACGCCATCTATTGACAGTTATCTGAAGTAAAATTTCTCCATACTAAATGCACGTTTACGTAGTCGATATCGAGCGCGTAAGTTACGTTAGCAACTCATGGTAGGGGTACTGATGTAATGAAAAAACTCCAGATAAAAAAATAATTAAGCATAATCCTTTGCATTATGGTCGCAACTTTTGAAGAAGTTAAGTTTTTATTAATATAAAATTCTATATGTTTTATTTTTGCCAAACAAATAATCGATTGGGTCAATGCTATTATCTGACATGTGGATTGTTAGTAGAGAAACATTACACGCGACGCCAAAATTCAATATAAGACAATAAGTTTTTAAAATATTTTCTGAAAAATTATGGTCAGGCGGAGAGCGTTCAAAATCAATTCGAATCAAATGTACTTCCAATACAAATATTATTATTTAATACTTTATTTGATATTCATATATTATTCTTCTTATAGCTTTATCCCTTACCTTAAGCTCTAAAAAAAAAATACACCAGTCGGTAAATCACGCCAGTCTTGCAATTTTTATAGAAGTTCGAAGTACGAGTACTATGCTGATGCTGGTTTGTTAAATTTGGTTGTTGACCTTGCACCTTTTATTTGCATAATTTGTACAGTGTTGTGTAGTGTCGTGATTCTAAAATAAATTATTTTTATTTATTTCTTTATTCTTTTTTACAATTTTTATTATTTTACCGCATCCTTTGATAGATTACGAGTATTCTTAACAGTCTAACAAATTATACATGGTGCCCCTATTTCCCAATTGGTCCGTAGGAATTGCTACTCTTTGTAAGTTATTAGCACAAATTACCTATAGCGGCGGCTTGTGTTATTAGTCCGGCCCTGCCCATCATAGGTTAATCAATCACATGTACTGACTTCCACGTGATGGCAAACAAGCCAAGCAAACAAGGCATGCATACTCGTATCGGGGTAATCAGATCCGCTGATTGTACCAGGACCGGTTTTCAATATTCATATTGCATGCAGAAAATGGCCTTTGTTAATATTAACGAACGATAATTTTTAGTATTACTAACTGCTCGCCCCGCGGATTCACCTGCCAAAAACATAATCCCGTAAATACTACCGACTTATTAAATACTAGCGACCCGCCCCGGCTCCGCACGGGAAAATGGTTATTGTTAGTTATCCTTAAGTATATTATGCATGTATTATACATATAAACCTTCCTCTTGAATCACTCTATCTATAAAAAAAATAGCATCAAAATCCGTTGCGTAGTTAGATTTAAGCATACATAGGGATATAGGGACATAGGGACAGAGAAAGCGACTTTGTTTTATACTAAGTAGTGATTTCTGATTTATTGACATAGCCGGAACAGTCGCTGAACTAAAGTGGCAGTGGGCTGGGCACATTACGCGTAGAACCGACGGCCGTTGGGGCAGGAAGGTTCTTGAATGGCGGTCGCGTGCTGGAAGACGTAGTGTGGGCAGGCCCCCCACGAGGTGGACCGACATTCTGGTGATGGTTGCGGGAAGCCCCTGGATGCGGGTCAAGCATGACCGATCGTTGTGGAGATCCTTGGGGGGGCTTTGTCCAGCAGTGGACATCTACAGGCTGAAATGATGATTTTCAATATTTGCCAAGAAATATTTTTTACACAACAGGGATAGAAAATTAAAAACAAAAAAGCTAAATACTGTAGGTACTTTGCCAGAATGGTTTTGTAAGAACCGGAAAATAATCCGGTACAACTGTAAGAAAATTGGCTGTCACATGAGATTCGGTATCAGATTCACATTAAAAATACTATAGCAACACAATACGAGCCAACTTGTGGCTGGCAGCCAAATTCTTGGGGTGACACGCGAAATTACTCGTGCCTCCATAGTTTTCCGACAATTTGGAATAAATTTTTGGCCATCGAGACTTTAGTGTTAAAAAATATTTTTGGTTTTATTTAATTTTTCCTTCGTCTGTAATACTTTAGTAGTTTTATTAAATATTTTGGGAAAGATTTTTTTTTAAATTTTAGTACCCCATCTTTAATTATTATTCTACTTAAAAAAATGTTTATAGGATGGCGGCTCTACTGTGCTTCACCTAGACCCTTAAAAAGTATTTATCGTTTGACAATAAGATACAAACATATTTCGTAAAATTATTTAGT
The DNA here is from genome assembly GCA_948473455.1 of Teleiodes luculella. Classification (NCBI taxonomy): domain Eukaryota; kingdom Metazoa; phylum Arthropoda; class Insecta; order Lepidoptera; family Gelechiidae; genus Teleiodes; species Teleiodes luculella. Next base: position 1,510,843 of record OX419605.1, read on the forward strand.
TAATACAAAATATATTTGTAAAATTATTTAGATAATTTTCTACAGTTGAACATGAATTATACTAAGCACCCCAAGATAGTGTGGGACGAGAGCCAGCCTTGGTTTGAGAAAAACTTAGTATTATTCATTCATCATATATCATATATCATTCATATTCATTAAAATTTTACGTGATTTGTGCAATGATAATCTTATTTCGTTTTTATGAAGGACAATTAATAATAATAATAATAATAATATGTGGGACATCTCACACACGGCCATCTGACCCCAAACTAGGCATAGCCTGTACTATGGGTGTCAGACAGCTGATATACATACATATTATATAAATATACAACATCCAGACACAAGGCAAACATAAGTGCTCATCATACGAATGTTTGCCCTGGGCGGGATTCGAACTCGCGACCCTGTGCTCAGTAGGCAGACGTACTACTAACTAGGCTACGGGGCCGTCAATCAATTAAATTAAAAATGGAAATTCTATTAATATGTATTTTTTTTCTAGTTTATCTATTAAATTTACCGCAGAGGAAATATCGTTAACTAGTAATTAACGTCAAACAACAATACACATTATGATAATGTATTTATTCGCATAGAAGGAACATACATTATAAAAAAGTAAATAACAGTATATTATCCTTGAATGCTTTGTAACGTGAGGTTTTCCTATCATGTGTTGACAAAATATGCTACAATATTTAGCAGAAATATTGAAACTGAAAGTGATTAGGGTAGTTTTAAATTGCAAACCCGGCAATACAACTTTAAAATTGTGAGTGATATTATATCATATCACTGAGGAGATAAAAATAACTCCATCCACCATCATTATTTATACTATACAACACAATACAAATATTCTTTATTGACGCCAGTAATAATTTTTTATAAGTGTGAAACAATGAACCAATAAGCGGCCTTATTTATGTTTATACTGAAGCACACATATCATAATCATATGCGAGTTTAATGATGTACAAATACAAACAGTCGTTAGCATCGAGTTTCTATATTTATACAATCTGACGTCATTAATCCATATTATAATTAGGAAAGCATTATTTGGATGGTGTAATAGTTCTGTTGTATTCCGTCGTAAAACATGTCGGTTCGATTCCCGCCAGTTACCTTTCAGATCACGCTATGCATCTTGGACTTTGCACCGTTTTGACGTAAAACGGAGTAGGTTCTCTAGTTGCTAAGTATGCATAACTTTTTACTAAGTATTTCGATTTTGATTATTCTTTGGAATGGGTATACCTCGTAGTACCATATAAATTTGGAAAAAGAAACCAATCCAGAACGTAAGAAAACAAGTGTTTTTTTTTAAATTGACCAATGCTTGTGTCGAAAAAGTACGACGAATCAAGTTTCACCGAACTTGAAAAAATAAATAAACGGGATGATTGAAAACCACCAAAAATATTTACCGTGGTTTTGGTTCTCTTCAGTCGTCCCGTCATGATGATGAATACCACGGTAATTATCCCGTTTTAAATCTTAATAGTTATAAAAACAACCGTAAAAGTTGAAAAAGTAGAATTTTTGTTTTTCCGTTTTTTCGGTAGTTAATTTTTTATTATAAGAATAGAATAAGAATAAGAATAAGAAAAATTTATTTGCGGGACATCACAACACAACAGAGAATACAAAAATTAACAACTATGACTAAAAATTACATGACACGATACGAATACAATTTATACAATATGGATTATTACAATGTAAGTTAACATAATCCGTATGTGCTGCGACACCACACAAAAAGGGCCTCCCTCAGCGAAAGCCGCAGCCTCGTTAGGCTCCAGCGCTGGTCTTCCGGGAGTCCTTTCGAAATTATAAAGATGTTATGTATTATAAATCAAAGCGAATAACATGAACAGACTTAACTAAGCGAAGAACATAATTAATTTGACTTACATAAGTGATGTGAATATCTTAAAGTTAAAATATAAATTCTTTGAACGCTCCTTATTATATTTCGACTAAAATTATATTACGGTTCTTCGATGAAGGAAAACATCGTGAGGAAACCTGCACACACCTGCAAAGAAATTCAGAGGTTGTGTGTCAAGTTGACCAACCCGCACTGGGCCAGCGTGATCGGCTAAGGCCTATTCACCCTGGTATCAGAGTAGGCTCGAACTCCTCGGTGGGGACATATATGAGCTGTTAACAAAAATTATATTATGATAATAATGAAGTAGGTAAGTTATTTATTCTATTCTAAAGTAATACAAAAAAAAACCTTCTAAACCGTGGCCGTATCTATATAATAAAACTGTAGAGATCAAAATGTCTGTACATAGAAAAAAAAGACGAAATTCGAGTCAGGAGGGTAAGAAGTGAAATAGAACATATCCAAACAATTTTTTTTTTGTTTCTCTGTCTGTTTGTCTGTTTGTGCGGGCTAATCTCCAAAACTATTGGACCGATTTAACTAAAATATTGCATGGTGGTTCTTTACATCCCTGGTCAACATCTTGGATACTTTTAATCCCGGAAAATTAAAGTTCCCGTGGGATAGATAAAACTTACTGCGGAAAAGTCGGAAAACAACGCGGGCGTAGCCGCGGGCAGACAGCTAGTAATTCAATAAAAAAGTCCTTTTATTTCGCTGGTTACAAAACTGATGTCAGAATCCATCAAATTTTCACAAACATGTTGCCAACTCGGCATCTGAAAGTAATGAATTTGCAATAATAATGAGGTGCCCGGTGACATCGAAAATGTAGATCCGAGCTCGTAAATATTCAGCGAAATCGAACTTCGTAATTGTAATGACAGGGGTCGCGTAGTGATGGGATTAAAGGCTCTGATAAATTGAACTAGGTATTACCTATTGTGCTATTGTACAGAAGCTAGCACATGCGTTTGGACATTTGCACTACGAAATTCACCCCCCACCGCTATGTAATACCACAGAATACCAAATAGTCATGAAGGAAAAAAACAGTGACATTTGAGCCATAGTAGTTCTGTCAATATGTCGCGTTTAACAGCTTCTCGAGCTACTTACATAGTAGGCCTACAGATGGAGTAGCAATTATGCCTATTTTGTATCGAAACCAGTGCGGCCGCTCAGAGGGGTGGGAGGGTAGGTGGAAGCGGGAGACGGGGTTTGTATTTTATCTCTATCAGTCTCTATCACTCATCTTTGAATACGTTACGTTAGAAAAAGATAGAGACATTCATTCTTGACCATTTGAAAGAAAAGTATGAATGTGTGTGTGAATTTAAAAAATGTATCTCAGCCGGCACCCATAGATTTGATTACTACTCCATTTGGGCGCATACATTTTTTTCTTCCTTCATGCAAATAGTAGGCCCTAGTTTTAGTGCGTGATTTGACAGTAGTCGGGTTTTTGTTTCTTAACTTTTATACAACTTATCTATATAATAAAACTGTAGAGGTCAAATGTCTGTACAGTCTCCTGCAGAAAAAACGGACCCCCCTGTCGTAAGCAGCGGGTAGTCGCGCTTGCTTGGGGGGACCATTTTCTTTGCAGGAGACCGTACATAAAAAAAAATGATGAAATAAGAAGTGAATTAGAACATATCCAGACAATTTTCTTTTTTTTTTGTTTCTCTGTCTGTTTGTCTGTTTGAACGGGCTAATCTCCGAAACTATTGGACCGATTTGTATGAAGTTTTGCACGGTGGTTCTTTACATCCCTGGTCAACATCATGGATACTTTAATTAATCCCGGAAAATTCAAGTTCCCGTGAAATCGTTAAAAATTACTAAGGAAAAGTCGGAAAACAACGCGGGCGGGCAGACAGCCAGTTTGGTATAATAATATGTACAGTGCGACCAACTTATCTGTGAAGTGGTCAGAATTGGTACTAACTCCGCTATATGGACGTCAAGTATGAATAGGTAGGTACCTAAAAGCGATTGGACAATTTCACATCGCTACTAGCGCCGCCCTTCAGTTCACAGATAAGTTGGTCAGTCTGTACATCAATTTCACGTCATACTGCAGGATTATTACGTAATGTGGTCGGTTGGAATCATTGGTCACTGCTACAGGAGTGGACAGGCTATATCAATGCCAATTACTGGTGTGAACGGCGGTTGGAGCCATTAGGGTACAGTGGGCAACAATACCAGCTACTCTGTATGATATTCATACTTGTTTGTTGTCGTGTGGGTTTCAATGTTAACTTAAGCAACTTAAGTACCTCACTAATCCTGGGGTTGGAATTAAATAAGGCACAAAAAACAGCCTTAGTATTATTTTGTTATGGGCTGTTTCATATAAATCCGGACAAAAGTTCATTGACCTCTTTCTTTTCTTGAAAGTTTTTTTTTTTTGTATTTTGTTATCTGCAATCAGTCCTCAAACTATGAGCAGATGTGATGTGCATCATAGTGGCGTTCAGAGTCAGCTCTCCACTGAGAAGCCCTCTTCATTTGTGTATGGACACGATTATCAGTCTGTGTGGTCCATGACCTCGCGCCTCTTCAGACGTCTGGGGAAGTTAGGTTCGGTCAGCTGTACTGCCAGTTTGTTTGGATGGTTTAGAAGACTTTTTTTATATCTGTTGGTATTGAGTTTGATTTCTTCAGCCACTGTATTAACATGAAGGTGTTCATGCAGTTCTGTTATTCTGATAAACCAGGGTGCATTTGAGAGCTTTTTCAATATACTATTTTGGAGTTTTCTTGAAAGTTAATAAAAATAATGGCTCGCCAAAATGTCTGGCAATGTCACACGCTCACCCCGCCTTCTACTACGGTATGGTTTGTTTCAAATTAATCCGGACAAAAGGTCATTGATGCCTGCATACAATGCGCATATTTTTTTAAACGATACGACTAAACTATATGAAATTATCGCAAAATACGTAATTTGGCATACCGTTGTATGTAGAAGGCGGGGTGAGCGTGTGACCTTGCCAGACATTTCGGCGTTACATGGAAAATAATGGGAATGAAGTTTGAACACTTGATATCTCATTTGCTTTCTAAGTACATATTTGTTTTGTGTAACTCGCCTCTTAGTTGACCGTACGGCGTATGATTGCGGGTGCAAATTATAGGCTATACCCGGTGTTCAGCTGAAAAGCAGTGGGGCTTGATGTATCGTTGTTGTGGAAAGATTTGCGAAAACGACTAAATTACTTGCATAGTTCAAATCCTTGTTCAAATCAGACTTTCAGACATTTTCGTCATTTTGAAAATGACAACAAAATAATAATATTATATTTACAATTTATTGATTTACTGTCTTATTAACTATCTTGACTAGTCACAGCTTTAAGTGAATCAATGTTGATTGCTATTATTTATATATTTATCACTATTATCGATTATTTATGTATCACATAATGTGTGGGTAAATCTGTGAAGGAACCTAAAATTATTGCAAACTTACCTACTTACCCGTGGGCATTAAATATTTTTCCGCGGTACAAAATAGCCCATGTGCAAAAAAGCTGGTCACCATTTCTTAATTTTAGTGTGAATAAGGGGTTACGTATTAAAAAATCAAAACTTCATTGAGCAAATTTCAAAATAACAACGAACAAATGAACAAATTTTAAAATATCAATGGTCATTTGACCAAAAGTTCAACTGACCAAAGTCTGGAATATCAACGATTAAATTATCTATGACACTATAGGCCATATCGTTCAAAGGTTAAAAGGGTTTTTGGTTCATTTATTAATTATCAACTGGTTTCACCAGCCAAACCAAAATGCCTTATTACCTACATGTTACCAGCCAAACCCAATTTTGGGTCAAACTAGTTTTGCCTAGGCTAAACTGGGTTAGGTTTGTTTAGGTTAATGTGTAACCTAACACGAAGGGTATGGCAAGCGATCTGGGCTCGCTACGCTCGCCCACATCGCTTCTGCCATAACCTTCGAACCTATACTATCCGAAGTAGGGGTGCCCAGAACTCCCGTGCTCGCTTCGCTCGCACCCGCCTGGTGAACTAATTTAGCCTAGGCCCTAGGACGTATGTAAACGTTTATAATTGCAAAATAACTAATTTATTAGCCTGTGGAAGGTAAACAAAACACTAAAGAATATCATTCGCGATAATAAAACTAGGAATGATTTGGCACTTTAAATTTTGATCTAGCAACTTTTGGTCAGTCGTCCATTTGATGACACATACATTTGGATTATAAAATTTTTCTAAATAAATCATTTGGTCATTTAAATTTTGTTATTTCATTTGTTGTTCTTTTAAAATTTGCTTGATGAAGTTTTGATTTTCTAATATGCAACCGAATAAGGACATAAAACAAAAACACATTTGCAATTAGTATGAATAAATTGACTCTAGAATTTTAATAACTAAGTGATTTAAGATGCGGGTTCGAGTCCCCACCCGAGCAAAATGTTTTTCATTTTTCGCTTAGATTTAAAAAAATTAAGCGATTGTCGGTTGAAATCAGTTTAATCAGTAACTTCATGTGAAAAAGGGCTTGTGATATTGGACATAAGGCTGCCTTAAATTATTATGCACTAGCTTTAATGCTGCGGCTCCGTCCGCGTTATCAGTTCTTCCTGTGAGAATGAGGCATTTTCCCGCGGTAAAAGTTAGCATAAGTGTTATTCTGATGTATAAGCTATACTACTGTAAAGTTTCATTAAAATCGATTCGGTAGTTTTTGCGTGAAAGATTAACAAACATCCATCCATCCATAGATATTTCTTTCTTTATTTCGTTTTTTATTTCTTTTGTAAAGCTTTACTCGTATCGACGATCACACTACGGATGTCCTTTTTATAATATTGTAAAAACGTGTGCAATCTATAGTATTTGATAAATAAAACTAAGTAACTAACATTCATCCTCACCAACATTCGATTTATAATTTTAGTAGGATATCTACATAATTATTAATCAATATTATATTAATTAGCAATAAGGCCGCCTGTTGAAACCTAATGTTTTATTTGTATGTGTTATCTGTCTGTGTTTCTTGGTGTCAAAAAAGAATACTTATTTGTATTTGTATTAATCCAAGACACATTGAATAGAATAGAATAGAATAGAAGAAGAAGTGTATAAGAAATCAATCAATCACATAAGGCCGCGGTTACAAGGGTAACGAAGACATCATAATAAAGAGAGCGCACATGCCGATCTCCATACATATTCTATGAGCAGCGCAATCATGATGCGGCACGAACCACTGTGCGGCAGAGATCGGCAACATTTTTGAAGAAGTACTTGTTCGACACCGGTATTTAAATAGAACACAATAATGATGTTAAAAAAAGAACTGTGTTTCTTTTTAAGATATTTATACACGTACAATTAATCCGTGTTAAATAGTATGCGCAGTGACAAGCAAACTGAAATTAGCAACAGAATCAGCCTATAACTAGATATATAACTCTATAAACAATTACATGATTATTTTTAATGCCATTAAACCTAAAAGTTGGTTTGCCTACGTACGTCACACTCCTTTAAAAACTAACGTGAATACACACTTTTATTACTATGACGTGAAGCAAGGAAAAAATACCTTGCAGATAAATAGGTGCTACTGAACAATAACTATAGGGTGCGCGGGCGCGGGACTAGTGATTTTTTTTGGTCCGACTCGGAAATCCTGTCAGGGACAGACAGGTGCCTAAAAATAAAGAGACATTTGGTCTCCATCGTTATTTAAATAAATGTAGGTATTTAAAGTGCAATCTAAAAAATCTTATTTGTAGATTATCTAATGACATTAAGAATATAATGAAATTAGAAATTGAGAGAACACGCTTTCAACAAAAAGCAACAATACAATTTGTCGATATTTTTTTAAATTTACCTATGCTCGTGTCGAAAAGGTACGACCAATCAAGCTTCACCGGACTTGATAAAAATGTCAACAGTAGGTAATAGACAGACAGAGTTTTTTTTTGAGAAATATTCTTTTTATGCTTAGTATTTTGTCAAGATTTCATGAAGAAATCTTATTCAATATCTAAACAAAAGTTTATGCATAGTTTTTTGCTACACAAGAATTTATATTATAAGAGTCTACGCGAATCTACACCACAGCATTGACTTGTTTTGTTTATTTCAGGTTATTTAATAATCATAAAACGTTAGCCAAATGTTTACGACCTCTTGAACCTACTGAAACAATACATTTCACATGAAATATGGCTTGTATTGCGTTATAAGGTAGGCGGGGTTGTGAATCGAGATTGCTATCGAAAAGCTTTTATTGAGACTTTTATATTTAGTTCAGGTTCACAAATTTTTCTTTTTCAAATTTAAATCAAATTCAAACTTTATTAATTATTATGTACTAGCCTTCCGCCGCGGCTCCGCCAGCGTTAACAGTTTTTCCCGTAGAAATGAGGCACTTTCCCGCAGTAAAACGTAGCCTATGTTACTCAGGGTGAATGTAGCTTTCTAATTGTGAAAGAATATTTGAAATCGGTTCAGTAGTTTTTGAGTTTCTTCATTACAAACATACACACATGCAAAAATACAAATCTTTCCTCTTTATAATATTAGTATGATATTTTGGTGCAACACAGCCATGAACCTGTACTTTAACCCTGGGTGCACACTTTCTGAAAAAACCGAAAGGAATGCAGATTTATCGCGCACACACCAAGCGAGCTGTATGGCGCATACCGCGCGCGGCCCGCCTCACCACAGCAGGTCGCTTGGTGTGTACTGAATTCCTCTTGGTGCTTGCCTTGGTATGAACGCGCTAGGCCGTGGTTCGAAGCTCTTTCGAGCCGCCCCAATACGCTATGTAGTTGGTATGGATCCAGGCCAGAAAAAAATATTAAAAAATAAATAACACTAAATTAAACAAATTATAACCCCCGTCACAAAACCGTTACTTCATCCTTTGAACAAATAGAAAAGAGCCGATAATCTTCAAATGGCTGAAGATATTTTCTTGGATCATAGCTAAGAACACTCTCGATTGTGACACCTTGCAACAAAAAAAAAATAGATCAAAATCGGCGCATCCGTTTAGGAGCTACGATGCCACAGACAGGCAGACAGACACACATGTCAAACTTATAACACCCCTCTTTTTCGTCGGGGGTTAAAAAGAAACGAAAAGTATAGAATTAGGTAAATCCATAGAATCTGGGTTGCCACGATGATTTTTTTCAAATTTGCCGCGTTGTTTCATTGTCTACTTTTAATAACCAAACTCTATATGACTAGGTATATGCCAAAACTGAAAACGATCCTTTAATTTTATGGGCCCTTTCTTGTATGCTAAAATTAATAAGCTCCTCAATATAGTTATCTTAACTAGATATAAGTGCAAAAAAGCTGTATCTTGTTGGTTGGGATCATTAGATTATACAGGCACAGAAAATCTATTTTCGATCTTAGAATAACCCCGTACTATAGTCATTCAAATTCAAATTCAAATAATAATATATTTTACCAACCCACACCGTATCATTATTAAAATGTATATAAATAATTATTTTTCATTATTGAAGTATATCTGAGAAATGGTATTTGTTGATATGAGTATATCTATATATATATTTATATAAATTTAATATATGTATTAAGTTTTCTATTAATATTTATCATAAGTACGTCCGTTAGTGCGCATTGTTACACTTATTAAATGTATAGTGGAAGGAACTAGATCTGGCAGCTCAGGGAATCCTATTGCTTGATCTAGAAACCATTGTTTTTAATGTTTAAAACGCAATAAATCATTTTTCATTTTCATTTTTCACTCTAAGGTAGAGCCTTCCGCTCCCCCGCAAGTCCGGTGAAGTTTGATTGGACTTACCTTTTCGACACAAGCGTAGGACAATAAAAAAAAACAGCTGTTGTTATAGAGGAAACAGGCATTTTCTGGGCTCGCTCCACTGTCTCGCCTGCTATATGGGCTTTCTTATTTCTTATTTCTTATATGGGCTTGATTGAGACCAGAGCAACCTAGGAAAAAAATATCGCACAAAGCCACTAGATCCTTAAGTTAAAATTTACTACCCTACGTCTGTAACCCTCTAAATAAAGCCATCTGGTGCGCGGTGGCAGCTAGCCAAGTATGGGTTTTATTGTACTAGTCCTGGCTGAATAACACGATGTAATGAATGATATGCAAGACCGTGCCAAGGCCTAACAGGCCTAACAGGTCTAGGCCACAGGCTTCTGGCAGATATATATTGGTTTGCATTTGGTGGGAAATGAGAATTAATCTTTTTGGTGATTTATATTGTGATACTAGCTATCTACCCACGGCTAAGCCTGCGTTGCTTTTTTTATTATTTTTTTTACTTCCCGTGTTAAAAAGTATCTAAAATGTTGACCTGGGATATAAGGTACCACCATGCAAAAAGTTTAATTTAAAGTGTTCCAATGGTTGCAGAGATTAGCGTGTACAAACAAACAGACAGATAGACAGACAGACGTGCATTTTTTTCAAAACTTGAATTTTTGTGTTCAGCTACACACTCCCTTTATAACCCAGTTTGTTGAAAAACAAGTCAATGTACAGACACGCCGATTCATCAGTTTTATGATATTAGTATAGATGAGAGTACTTACTACTAGTACCTACGAAATCTGTATTTTTTTTATGTTTTTACGAAAACATAAAATCTTAGAAACCTATAAACCATAAGTCAGTTTATCTAAGATGAAGAGATGAAGAGCTACCTACCTGAAGTGTATATCATACAATACAATATTCTTACTCTTTAAAACTCTTTTTCTTCTTTCTTTCTTTTTCTATTTTTTTTTCTATATTCTTTTCTTATTTTAATATTTTTATTTGTTACTTTCTTATTCTTCTTCTTTATTTTCTTTCTTCTATATCCTTAGTACAGTACTACCGGGTTCGGTCGTTGATCTTACAACCCTCACTATAATTATAAGATCTTCAGCAACACGAGGTTTACACCACCACTAACGCATCACAGAGCGGTCGGTCGTCAGCTTACACCACCACCGCTATTAATTAAAAGGATTTATAAGGCACATTACACCGCAATTTTACAAAACGCCGCCCACATTAAGCGGACACGAGTAATTTGTATGAAACCGCGGTTAAAGCTAGCTTTTCTTAATTATGTTACCTGAAATGGGAGGAATTAATTTTCCATTTTTAAACCCCCCACGAAAAAGAGGGGTCTGTCTGTGGCATAGTAACTCCTAAACGGATGCGCCGATTATGTTCTAGTTTTTTTGTTTCAAAGGTGTCTCAATCGAGAGTGTTCTTAGCTATGATCCAATAAAATATCTTCAGCCATTTGAAGATTATCAGCTCTTTTTTAGTTGTTGAAAGGATCAATAACGGTTCTGTGGCGGGGAATTTATTTTTTTATTTGATGTTTTTTGAATTTTTAATTGTCTTATTCTTCGTTATCAAGCTTTACCAGACTTGAGCGTCTAAAAGCCTGTTACAGCACAAAAATTAAATCGGTTGGTTTCCTCTTCTGAGAATAACATAAAAAAATACTTCACTAATACTTTAAACATATATTTAAAAGCCGTACAGCAATAATATTACCGGTGTTGATTTGAGCAAAGCTTTTTCAGCTTCTAATCTGACGTCATTGATTCAAAAATACCTTATCATCATCCTCATTATCAATTCAGCCGAAAGACGTCCACTGCTAAAAAAACCTATGTTGAATGAAGAAAATTTACTTTGACTTAGATGTAAACAAAAAAAAATTGCAAAAGGGAGTCAAATCTTCTACTGCAGTGGGTGTTGGGGCTTTGCCCCAATGTTAAACATTCACTGAACACAATTTTTCTTGTGACTTTCTATCTGTCTTTCTTTCTTCGCATTGCGAAGGAACTTTGTGTGCCGTAGCACGTATTAGCTGACGGGGCAGCGGCATCTGCATATCTTGTCTTTTCTCAGGATCTCCATCATGAGGTCCCCCCGTTTAACCCATGGTTCAGACCCGTCCGGATTGGTTACAGTGGCCCAACTCCGTAAAGCCACTCCACTGAGTAGAAACGGACTCCCAACAGGCTCTCTTTAACTCTTCTATATATAGTTAGAAGAGAGAAAAACTTTAATACCGCGTTTTAGGACTGTCGCTTATAACTCCATTATTTACAATGATAAGCTAATTGTTTTCGAACAATTAGGACGGTGACACATTAACAAATGTGTAGAACACTCAATTTTATAGTATTTGGTATTTAAAATGATTTTAAAAGTGATTTTATAATAAGACAGAGACAGCAGCAGCGTTTTGCGTTACTTAGAAAAGGGATAGTGAATTTGTAAAAGTTACTGAGCCTTAAACAGTTTAACTACCTGTTTTTGGTCTATTGTTCAATTTAATGTTTGCTAAAGGACTGGGCCCGATTCTACGTTTTAAACTCTAACTTAAATTTAAAAACCTTATGTCCCTTTCACGTTCTTAAGAACGAGAAGGGACAGGTGAATATCAACCTAAATTTAGAGACGTCAAACATCAATTTTACAAGTAGTTCGTACTAGTTTAGTAGGAATGCGAAAACATCCCACTTAAAATTAAGCTGAATTTGACAGCTGCTCTCTTATTTTAAATATCACTTATTCTAAATTAGATTCATTCGTCTCCCATTCTTTTCGATTCTCGTATGAATGAAAAACACCAAGAACTTTTTAGAAATTTTAGCAGCGAAACCGGAATTAAGCCCATTATCTGATCCATTATTTTTTGCTGCAGTAAAAACCATTACTTTCGTAATAATAATGACAATAAATGATCTATTCCCATCCAATTCCACCGAATGTTTTTTCTATTCCTAACGAGTACCACATAAAAAAACCAATCCCAAAACAAGTTTTAAGGAATTAGGTACAGTCAGGTTCAGTAAAATTAAAATGCTTTGAGCTGATAAATGTGCAAGGCACCCTTGTATCTTGCAATTAATTTGCAATTAAGGACAAAGCTGCAATGTTTCGATGACAACAATCACATGAAAATAAAGAGTTTAGTTGTGAAAGTTTAATAATAATTGAATATGTATAATAAAAAACGCAACCATCATCACTTAGCAGAAAGACGGTCAGTTTACTACTGGACAAAGGTCTCACCCGGTGATGTCAACCAATGATCGTTCTAGCACTGCCCGCATCGCTGGTTTTTGCGACTCCTATCAAATCACCGGTCCACTTTGTAGCGGCTTGCCCACATTTTGCCTTTCAACGCACAACAATCGCTTTTTAAGAACCTTTTTATCCCAGAATAATGTGCCTCATGCCATGTACTACTACTGAGTGGCCTGATTGTCCGAAAGAAAGATGATTCCGTGCTTCGGAAGGCACATAAAGCCGTAAGTCCCGGTTACTATCTACGGATGTAGTCGTTACATGAGCCATGTCAGAAGCCATAGGCGGCTCAATGATTCTGACACCAGGGTTTGTGAGGTAGGTTAACCTCGAAACCCACACGCTAAGTAAGTAGTACTACTACTTACGTTTTGTAATTCTTTGGGATCGACACACACGTCAGTGACCTTGATTAAACCGCGGGACTCTAGGTACCTACATTTTTTATTCTGAAATTAAGCAGAGTCAAAAATATTTTTCGCAATTATATTTTGAAGCTTACCTTCTTCAGCCTTATTCTTAAGCCTATCTTCACAGGCTTTAAAAAGTTTTAGTGCGCATGTTTTGATCATTAGAATTTCTTGACAAACTAGAAACAAGGCAGAGAAAAGCTCTTATTAGAAACGGATTCTACAAAAGTTTACCGCAAATCATTGCATATAGAGCCAGGGTAGAAAAATACATGAATACCGCACTGTAGAACTTTTGTTTGCTATACCATTGTCTACCAAGCGAAATTAATTACTTTAATAATAATAATACTAATTTTTATTTGCGAAAAGACAGTACAGTGCAGATCTTATTGTGCTAGAAAAAGGACAATTGTCTTTAGCTTACATGTAAGCATGCAAATTTATAATAATAATTTTTAAAGTTTAAAATTAAATATTAAAATAAATGTCAATTTTTAAATTTATAATTAGGAAGACGTGTTTGAACATATTGTATTTGATGACTTTAATTACTATTTATTTAATTAGATAGAGACAGCCACAGCAGTCTCCGGTACGAGTAAAAGGGAAAGCAAATTTGTGAATTTATTTCCCATTAACGGTTTCGCTTTACCTGTTTTGGGTTCATTGTTGAACATCGACAATTGAAAGGACTGCTATAAATTATCTAGTTGTTTGTAAAACTGTATAATAAATATACGAGACACTTCGTCTCTTATTGCGCCGCCTCTGCTCTTACTGATAATTATGCTCTCAGGGTCAGGGCTGATCCACCATTCCTTTCATGTACAGTAGCCAGCACATGCATGGACATGTTGACCTTGAGAGCGCCCGTATTCCGTAGCGGTAGGGGTGAATTGCGTGGTGCGAATATTCAACCGCAAGTGCTGACTTTTGCACTTTTTAAAATTGACCTAAGGCTGTGTGGCAACATCGACGTATGTATTTCGCTTCACTGGTTTCACTGCACTCCTCTAAAAGTGTTTCACTTTCCGTTGAAAGCTACATCGAGGAACTGCAAAATATACAAAAGAGGTTGTTGGTGAGATAGGACTTAAGAAGAAAAAATATCCCTTGTTGAGTAAAAGAGAGTCAACCCTTATTGTGCAAAAGAGAGTCAAATCTTCTACTGCAGTGGGGTTTTGAGGTCTCTACCTCAAAGTTCAATGACCATATTCATTCATATGACTGAGCATCGCTTCGCCCTGCGAAGGAACATTGGGTGCTGGCAGCACGTATATAGCTGACGAGGCAGCGGCATTCTTGTTTGAATCTCCACCATGAGTCCCCCCCTTAACCCACGGTTCCGATCCGTCCGAGTTGGTTAAAGTGGCCCAACTTCGAAAGGCCACTCCACTGAGTAGAAACGGACTCCCCGTTAGACTTACCACCCATAGTTCTTATATAGTTGCGACGGAGAAAAACTTTGATACCGCGTTTTAGAACTTTTGCTTATAACTCCGCTATTTACTATGATAAGTTAATTGCTTTTAGACTATTAGGAAGATGATTCATCTACAAATATGTTAGGTAAGCAGTAAATAATGTTTTTATTTTCTTCGTGATTTTATATGAATTTTTATATTTGGATAGAGACAGTAGACTCTGGTATGTGTGAAAAGGAAAGTAGATTTGCAAATACTACAAAACCTTTTAACAGTTTCACTACCTGCTTTGGGTCCATTGTTGATGCTCAATTCAATTTGTTAAAGGACCATTATCTTATCTGGCATTTCATAAAAGTAGAAGCTTCTATAAGTACCAGTATTATTTATTTATTCTGTGCTTTAAGTACTTAAAAGCCTTTGCGCAAAAAGACGGAGTTGATAATAAAAGCTTCTTTGAAAATTTTTAAATACGCAAAAGACTATCTATAAATATCTGACATGAGATCGAACACACATGTAAACTTATTCAAATAGGGAACTTAAAGAAAAAGAGATTCTTTGTGCAAAAGAGAGTCAAATCTTCTACTGCAGTGGTGTTTTGAGGTCTTGCCCCAATGTAATGTTAATAGAGTATCCATCTGATTGAGGGTATCTCTCTCCGCCCTGCGAAGGAACATTGTGTGCTGGTAGCATGTATAAGCTGACGTAGCAGCTACATTTTTAGTTCAGGATCTCCACCAAGAGTTTTCACCTTGAACCTACAATTTCGATCTCCGAGTTGGATTTATTGTTGGCCCAACTCCGATTTACTACCCTACTGAGTAGAAACGGACTCTCCGATGGACTTACTGTCGATACTCGTAATATAGTTACGATGAAGAAAAACTTCAATACCGCGTTTTAGGACTTTTGCTTATAACTCAGCTATTTACAGAGATAATTTAATTACTTTTGGACTATTAGGAAGATAACTCACCTACAAATTTGTAAGATATCCAATAACGAAACTTTTGATTCTATACATGATTTTATAAGTAATTTTATAATTAGATAGAGACATCACCAAACTCCGGTATGTTTAAAAGAGATAGCAGATTTCCAAAAGTTACAACTCATCAATGGTTTCTCTACCTGTTTTAGGTCCATTGTTGATGTTCAATAGAAGAGTCATTACGGACATAATTAGCTTATCTTGTATTTTTGTTACTAACAATAGATTTGGAAGGCACCTCGTCTGTAGTAAGTCTGCAATCAAATGTCATTGACTTAATTTGTAAACATTTTTTTTATATAGAATGACCATAAAACTCTACGTTAGTAACTATTTATTAAACTGTGCTAGAGGTCGAAAATCTGTAAAAAGCGATACAGAACAAATCCAGATTATTATTTTTTTTGTTTTTCTGTTTGTCTGTTTGTACGGTATTGTACTGAAGTTTTACATGATGGTACTTTATATCCCCGGTCAACATCTGACTCAGCACACTGTACGGGCATATCTGCAAAACTGTTAGACCTGTTGGGATAGTTAAAAATTACTACGGAAAAGCCGAAATACAACGCGGGCGTAGCCACGGGCAGACAGCTAGTAATAGAATGAAATATCAAACACTTTATTGCACACTAGAGAAAAAAACAGTACAGTGTAATTCACAAACAGGATAAAAAGTGTACAACCCGCTGGACATTTTGCGACTTGGACATTCTGCACCTAAACGCTTATTTATTGCTAAGTGCAAGTATACTGTTTCCAAAATTTAAAAAATGTTACTCCCATACCTATTAAAAGTATTGGTATGAATTAAAAGCTCAGGAAAGTAATCTCAACAATAAAACATACCTTTTTATTTGCATACAAATAACCAACGCGAAATAATGTTGCCGTTATCCCAAAATTTCGCCAATTTTAATAAAGTCCTCATTAAAATATCCCCAACCGTTCAATTCAGCAAAATGAGCCCTCTCCCGAATAACGATATTTTTTTTAATGTTGGTAACGCGGTTTTATGAAATTTTTCGAGATTGCGCTTTTTTGTTTTCTTATTTGTGGAGGATAATTTTATTTTTAAAATGAAATAGCATAAAAAATATTTTGAGACAAAAGTTAAAAGGCTTTTGTTTACATGTCTTGCTTCGGTAGCATAAAGCATTATGACTAAAGATTATCTCGCATTTAACTGTTAAATGCAGTGAGAAACCTGCCATATTGAAATTTCTTCTATTTGAATAAGAGTATTGACACGTCAAAAGTAAGTATATCTTGTCTTGTCACACGTGACACTTCATATTACCCACAGCTTCTCGCGTTATCGGTATCGTTACATCCCTATAAAATAATAATATATGTAGTTTTAAATATTTCTAATAGTTAGATAGACCTATAATTTGTATTTGGTTGCAGTGTCCTAATTTATTTATTTATGTTGTTACAGGTAAGACTCCAACAACTCCGAATTCAAAATGTATGAGGTTAGCGTATAAAGTGTTATAAGTAGATTTATTTTCATAATAAAAATATAATCGTCCCATTTCAAATGACTGGTCACTAATACCTTGCACTAACTCCAACGTGTAAAGGTTACTTGTCACTTGTCATATTGTGGCTACTTGTAGTGACAAGTACTAAGCGCTTAGTTAACTACTAAGCCCGTGTAACCCAGGCATAATGCAAATGAAATACCCAATTAAAATTTAAACAAATTATGTATGTAATTCTAACTGGTGTCCACCGCTACGGTTCGTAAAAAAATACCATTACAGAAAGATTACAGGGTCGCTGACCACAAGTGTTGCCAGGCCAGGGAAAAAAAAGATTACATGATTATTATAAAATTATCATTACTATGAATTAAACCAATTTTTATTAAGTAGTGATGAAAAAAATAGTCGTGTCAGTGATTTTAGATTAACCTTCTAATTCTGACACGAAAATGAAATTGGAAAATATTTTGGCCTTATGAGCAGGGCAGAAAATAGGACTTTCAAATCTTTGATATTGCTTCTAAAATATATATAAATACAACTCACGAGCTACTAACGTTTCTAAAATACTGAACATTTCCTTCGAAACGAAATTAGGTCTTTCTTAACTTAAAAAAATAATTGGTTTTCACTAACAGTCTAATTGGGCTCATAAAGGTTAAAAAAATCTGAAGGTAGGTACTAGCAAACAAAAGTTTCACCAAATCTCATCTAAATACTTTGGGCATCAAAGCGATTCTTAAGTTTAGTGCAAACTGGTGTTGGTTACCTAAATATTAATAAAATAAAAATATCCTTCTTTCATATCAATATCTGTACATTAGATGGCAACACTGCTTGTAAAGCTTTACAAAACTCCGTACGTTCAACTTCTGTGAACTTCATTAAACTTGTGTACCTTCAGAAGTTTTGTGATCCCAGTATGTACAGAAGCCAGTACATGCGGTTGGACATTCGCACTACGAAATTCACTCCTACCGCTACGGAATACGGGCGCTCTCAAGGTTAACATGTCCAGCCGCATATGCTGGCTACTGTACTTTAATACATGTTGACCCTAAAAAACTTCTCAAACATATTCATTTACTAACTTTAAATTAGCCGTATTTTATGGTAATAATAAACATTATAAACTGAAATAAAAAATTTTTTGTCTAAAAATCGACTTAGTTGAATGTTCGTTTGGGAATTAAATAAGTACTAAAAACACTTCTTACACAAACATTGATTATAATGAAGAACAGATGAATCATTTGCGCAAAGGCGGTCTTATCACTTGAAGACATTTCTACTGGACAACGTTAGGACAGAAAAAACTCTTGAAAACAGACTGTAGACTGTAGTAGAGCCTAAGATTACTATTTAAAAAAGATATTTGCTACAGAGATTTTTTGTGTTTTGACTATTGACTTACATTTTTTACGATGTTATTTTTCACCGTATAAGCGTCAAATACATGCATAATATCAGTCCCGAAATCAAAAGCACATTGATACGTGCTGAGGAAGTATTGAACTCACGTACTTCCGAATGGAAGTCAACAGCCCTCGCCGCTTGGCAGACATATAATCACAAGATTTTTTTTATGTTTAAGAGCTCTTTCACACGAGCGATTTTTTTCGGCAATTTCTCGGCGGAGCGAGATCGCAGCGAGCACGCGGCGGCGCGCGGCGTGCACGCAGCGATATCGCCCCGACTAAGGCTGAGACTCCACCAAAGCGGAGCGGAGCGGAGATGTCTCATTTTTGTATAGAATCTTGAGCCGCGCTGTGCCGCTAAGCTCGCGCGCGGCACAAAATTCTATTGAAAAATGAGACATCTCCGCTCCGCTCCGCTTTGGTGGAGTCTCAGCCTTATTAACCGCCGCGATAACGCCGCGTCTCGCCGCGGTACCAAATACCAACCACGTGGCGGCTCGCGGCGGCTCGCGACGTGTACATAAC
Organism: Teleiodes luculella; assembly: GCA_948473455.1. Lineage (NCBI taxonomy): Eukaryota > Metazoa > Arthropoda > Insecta > Lepidoptera > Gelechiidae > Teleiodes > Teleiodes luculella. Next base: position 1,530,145 of record OX419605.1, read on the forward strand.
CCTATCGCCGCGCGAGTTATTAACCGCCGCGATACCGCCGCGTGCTCGCTGAGATCTCGCTCCGCCGAGAAATCGCCGAATAAAATCGCTCGTGTGAAAGGGCTCTTAGACAGTTCCATTATCGATGTGCTTTCGATTTTCGAATTCATATTATGCATGTATTCGACGCTAATACGGTGAAGGACTAAAGTCGATGTCAAAACACAAAAAAAATCTCTGTAGCAAATATATTTTTTAAATAGTAAACTTAGGCTCTACTACAGTCTGTTTTCAAGAGTTTCTTCGGTCCTAACGTTGTCGGATAGAAATCTCAACTGATAAGGCCGCCTTTGCGCAAATGATTCCTCTTAAATCTTTACATATTAATTAATAGCTGTCCGCCCGTGACTACGCCTGCGTTGGATTTTGAATTTCCTATGCAGTTTCCCGTAGGAAAAAGAGATTTTCCCGCGGTAATAACTATCTAAGATGTTGACCAAGCATTTAAGGTACCTACTACCATGCAAAATTTCATTTAAATCCGTCCAAAAGTTTCAAAGATTAGCCCGTACAAACAGATAAACAGAGAAACATTTTTTTTTTAAAGAAATCTGTATATGTTCTGTATCACTTCTTACATCCCCCTGACTCGGTTTTTAGGGTTCCGTTTTTTCCTTTTGAGGTACGGAACCCTAAAAATACCCTTTTTGTAACACTCGCCAAACAATGCCTTTCTTTCAAACGAATGACCACTTTCAACCCACTGAAGAGTCGACCATTACCACCCATTACTAAGCTTTTTAGCATAAAATATTAATGCTATATCCTTTGTTCTCGCGTGAAGTTCCTCGTCCCATCCCTCGTCCATACTACTATTTGGCATTCATTCTTAGTTCATACAAAGTTTACTAGACATTCATGTTTTCAAACTACATTACGGTCTGTGATTACGGTGGCATAGCTCGCCTTTGTGTTATTATTGAAATCCCGTACTTTTGTGTAACTACCGTAAATCTGAAAAACATACGTCGATGTGGAATACTTTCGAACTGACGTACATCGGGATTTCATACGTCGAAATAGTGTACATTCGAACTAACGTACGTCGCACTTCTGTACTTTCGGACTAACGTACATCGAAATTACATACTTCGAATTTCTGTAGAGGAGTCTAGTTTCTCAAGTTACATTTTTATAGGTCTACAGTGTTTTTTCCTTAAAATAAGCTTAAAATCCGCCAAAGATCTAAATGAACATGGCCTGTGGCGTAACTAACGCCATGCGTGTTGCTCACTATATGTTTGACAGTCTCTTGTATAGCGAGCAGCGCCCGAGGACACGCTTATTTAGATCCGCCACGGACTGATAATCAAGTGATACCACATTTCGTAGCTCCTGCTACGTAATTGCTACGCCGTAGCAGTGGTCTACGGAAGGTCTACGCCGTGAAATTCTTGAAATCGTCATAGCGACGCGGGTGGGAGGTAATAATAATAATCTTTATTTGTAATCACAAAAAGTAAGAACATTTGCTTGAACGCGTTGAAGTTTGCGTTAGTTTGTACTGTACTACAAACTTCAGTGCCTTCCCCTTATTACTACTACTGACTGTGTTACAACAAGTTTAAAAGAAAAAGAAAGTTTCAATATTGGCCGAATCTTTTATTACATTGTGATGGTTTTAGGTGTGTGTGTGTATGATGTTTGTGTTTATGTGTGAGCGTGTGTGTGTGTGAGTATACTCGTAGATATAGTTACTAACAGCACAGAGTAACTAATATACTACCTAACAGCTTGCTCACTACTATGAATATTAGTAAGTATTATATTAAATATGTACACAGCCTTGTACCTGCAATTTTGTAATAGATTTCTCACACTTGTTACGGGTTGGCTGGAAGAGATCTCTACTTAGAGATAAGCTCGCCCTTGTAAACTACCAGTTAAATGTACTGCTTTGTTGTATTTGTGTGAGTACAATAAATAATCTAGTAAGAAAGTTATTTACCTAGACAAAATCTCTTCGTCATCTGACTGCTGCAACAGACCGGCTGCGATATATAAGAGCAACGCCCTCTTCATTTAGATCCTTGTTGGCCGGTAGCTGAATTTCATCAAAAATGTATGAAGTCTTTAGAATAACTAATGTAAGGGTCTTACCGTAAAAGTCAAGTTTAATATTACGAGAGTTGCCTTTTCATGAAGTTTGTTGCTGCAATCTGTAAAAGCTTTTACACGTTATGTGCCGCAGAGGTAACGTTATATTCTAAGCAATAGTGTTGTTGCGATAAATATTGATCGGCCGTTGGGGCAAAAAGGTTCTTGAATGGCGACCGCGCACCGGAAGACGTAGCGTGGGCAGGCCCCCCACAAGGTGGACCGACGATCTGGTGAGGGTCGCGGGAAGCCGCTGGATGCGGGCAGCGCAGGACCGATCGTCGTGGAGATCTTTGGGGGAGGCCTTTGTCCAGCAGTGGACGTCTTTCGGCTGAAATGATGATGATGATGATGAATATTGATATCGGACATTAAATACTTGTTCGACAGTATTATAAAAGCTATCTAGGTATATTTATTTATTTATTTTATTTATAAAGATCATTACAATCCGTAATCAAAATCAGTAACAACCTCCGTGGTAGAGTGGTCAAAAGCTCGTTGACGTTACGGAGGTTCCGGGTTCGAATCCCGGTGGGGATCCGTCGAACAAATATCACTTTGTGAGACTTTCCCCAGTTTGGTTAGGACATAGCAGGCTGAATCACCTGATTGTCCGAAAAGAAAGATGATTCCGTGCTTCGGAAAGCACGTAAAGCCGTTTGTCCCGGCTAGTATCTACAGATGTAATTGTTATATGAGCCATGTCGGAAGCCTAAGGCGGCTCAACAATTCCGACACCAGGGTTTGTGAGGTAGGTTAACCTCGAAATCCACTCGATAAGAAGATAAGAAGATTACAATCCGTTCAGCAGTTTTTGAGTGATTGAGTAGGTAACAAAAATCCAAACGTCCGAATTTAGACCGTTTAATTATTACTATGATTTCGTAATAATTCAACTCATTCAGATAAACCCCAGTTGCGCTGCAGCACTTTTTTCATTCAATTAAAAACATAAATAACTACGCTGGACTCTGTATGCCGCCACGTGTGTATGGATAGCAAAAAAACTTAACACAATAAATTTAGATATTTTTATCATATTATTATACTAATACTATAGAGAGGAAAGAATTGTATTTGTATTTTTGTGTGTATATAAACTCAAAAACTACTGAACCGATTACAAAACTTCTTTCACCATTAGAAAGCTACATTCAACTTAAGTAATATAGGCTACCTTTTACCGCGGGAAAATGCCTTGATCCCACGGGAAAAACGGTTAACGCGGGCGGTGCCGCGGCGGAAAGCTAGTATTAAATATTTCAGCCTCGTCGCCTAGTTTATAGTATACGTCTGCCTAGGAAGCACAAGGTCGCGGGTTCGAATCCCGCCCAGGGCAAACAATCGTGTTATCAACACTTGTGTTTGCCTTGTATCTGGATGTTGTATATTTATTTAAGTATGTATATCAGCTGTCTGATACCCATAGTACAGGCGCTGCCTAGTTTGGGGTCAGATGGCTGTGTTTGAGATGACCCACATGTTTATTCATTCTTCTTCTTCTTCTTCAGGTGGCACTCTATTACTGGAGGTCTGCCGTCAGCTTCCTGAATGTATCCCTGTCCTTTGCCAATCGGAACAGCTCAGCTCTTTTTATTTATTTACCTACTAGCAGTCCGCCCGCGACTACGGCCCTACTTGTTTGTCGACTTTTCCGTGCACACTTTCCCATAGGAATGAGATATTTTCCCGTGCTCAGTAAGCAGACGTAGTACCAACTAGGCTACGGGGCCGTCAACACCACCCCCCCCCAAAATAAAGGTATTTTAGTCACAGGTTAAAAATACAGCAAGCTTGTGTTTTTTTTTGCCATCAGTACATTAATTACGCTCCAACTTGAAATCACTAGCGGGCAGTGGCATTCAGGCGCTGAAAATATAATATAACGTTTTGCATGCTCTTTTATTAACGACCTTTATATGTGTACGCATGCGTCGTTCCCATTACGTCCCAAACGTACAAAAAGGATTCACGATTCGGGCTTTTTGAACCCCCGACGAAAAAGAGGGGTGTTATAAGTTTCACATATCTGTCTGTCTGTCTGTGGCATCGTAGCTCCTAAACGGATGCTCCGATTTTGATCTAGTTTTTTTTTGTTTGCAAGCTGTCACAATCGAGAATGTTCTTAGCTATGAACCAAGAAAATATCTTCAGCTATTTGAAGATTATCAGCTCATTTCTAGTTGTTGAAAGGATCAAGTAACAGTTTTGTGGCGGGGGTTATTTTAATTTATTCAACCAGGGGTAAAACAATTTGGGCATCGAACGCCAATTTCCCGAAATTACAATTTCGCTCATACGGCTCATTCCAGGAAATTGCATTCCTAGGAGAGTAATCATTAGGGATTTTATGGATTCGTTATAATACGTATAAAAAACATTACGTAACACTTATGTACAGAAGCTATCACATGCAGGACATTCACACTTCGAAATTCACCCCTACCGCTACGGAATACGGGCGCTCTCAAGGTGAAATTGTCCAACC